>JBBMEF010074245.1:0-10320 GCA_037832685.1 Sicyos baderoa | reverse complement strand
TCCCCGTCCCCATCCCCGCGAATAAAAACGGTGAA
This sequence comes from Sicyos baderoa, assembly GCA_037832685.1. Lineage (NCBI taxonomy): Eukaryota > Viridiplantae > Streptophyta > Magnoliopsida > Cucurbitales > Cucurbitaceae > Sicyos > Sicyos baderoa. The sequence continues at coordinate 10,285 of JBBMEF010074245.1, read as the reverse complement.
TTTCGCGGGGATGGGGAATGATTTTGGTGGCGGGGATGGGGAGGGCATTCCCCGGCCCCGCCCCGCCCCGTGGACATCTCTATTTATAACCAAATAACATAGTTTTACAAAAATAAATTGGTGATGAAAAAGACACGTAAGAAAACAAATAATTACATAAGAGAGAGAAAAGAAAGCTCCCAAATTAAAAAAGAAAAAATAAAGATTTTTTACATACAAAAGTTGAGTTGATCACTATTCTATTATCCTCTCATAATGAGTCGGTTGATTTGCTAAGGCCGTTGAAAATAGCGCTCCAACCAAATAGTTTAGTTTTATGCCTAATAATTATCTAACATATTTCAACAGCTTTGTAAAATTAAACAAATTACATATACTCTTCTTTTAGTTCAATATGATTTAAATGTGCAATTTTTTTTTTTTTTTTTTTTTTTTATATGTGACTGGGTCAACTTTGTCACGTGCTATATCGCTGATCCTATAATATTTGGATGCCAAGGAAACTCGTAGGTATTAATTTAAAATTAATTCTTAGGTAGTTGACCACCATGAAGTTTGAATCTATCAGCTTATGCACCCCAATATTCTCTTTGACAAATTGAGCTACTTCAGGATGGTTTAAATGTGCAACTTATTGGGTGACAATATACTTCTTTAACTTATTGAGTTATGTTCAAGTCAATGATTTTACCAAACTTCTATTGTATTTTGAATTCATTTCATTTTGTGTGTTATAAATCAAATGCTTTACCGAAAGGGTCAGTAGCGCAATTGTTTCATTATTTGGTTGTAAATCAGTTCAACACCAACGTCACGGGTTCGAAGCCTGGAAAAATCGGTATTGTAATCCCTTCCTCCAATTTATACTAAACAAAATAAAATTAAAAAAATCAAATGCTTTCACTTGCATAAAGTCACTAGACACAAAACAAAAGGTTGAAATTAATACTTATTAGATACAAAATAAAATTTTGAGCTTATTAAAAAAATTAAAACTTAAAACAGATACAAAATGAAAAATTAAAAAATGTAGTTACTTTACATTTTTTGAAGCTCAATGCCAATATATTATGGACTAAGTTTGTTTTATTTTATTTTTTTGAAATCTATGGACTAAGTTTGTAACTTCTAGCCTAATATTAACAATTAAGAGCTCACTTTTGACTTAGTAATGGATAAATTTACCCTCACAATTCCTGATCTTCCTGACCCACCACCTACATTTTCTCACATATAGAAAGGAGAATCTTGAATGTGAATTAACAAACTATTTTTGCTGAACATTGGAACTGATTAATTTTCTTTCTTGTCAAATAGGTTAATTTGTTTACTAATTGGTTTGTGAATTTGAGGAAGGGTTATGTCAAAGTGGGTGATGAAAGGAAGGGAAAAGTGAAAGGAGAGAGAGAATAAAAAAAATTATTGATACAAGTATGTGTATAATTTGATAATATATTATATAATATGGGAGTATTAATTAATTAAACTATATAGTGATGATAAAAATAAATGGTATGCTTAGACTGTAAGGAAATATAGCACCATCCCTTCTTGTTTGACCCGAAATTTTAGCCTTACAATTCGCAACCTTGTTCTCTTTTTTTCTCTTTCATTCCCAAAACCTAACTTTTTCATTAATTTTTCACTCTAAACCCCTAGATGCTGCCATATAATCAAGGGTATTTGCTTACGATTAATTTGTTAAGTTCAACTATAAATTTGGTCACGTGTATTCTGAATATGGAAGCATTTGGTATGTTTATTAAATGAAGTTTTAATTAGTCGACATATGGTCGATTGCACTCGTTGATCGGTTATCGAGATCTGGGTATATGCTCATTAGTTAGATGTTGAGTTTGTGTCACGTCATGGCAACTTAGGCAAATTTTTAATATGTATATATCATGTATGTTTGCATCTTGATAATGGTGTTAAAATACTATTGACAAATAAAGCTAATGTGAGTATATACTAATTGATTTAGTTAGTATAAATGCAATAGATTAAGAGATTTGAATTCTTCCAATTGTATTGTGGAACAGAAAATAAAAACAAAAGAATGATATTTTTAAAATAAAACTAATTAAGTTAGCTATTTCTAAAAAACAAAAAACAAAAAACAAAAGGTTTAGAGAACTAGTTAACTTAAAGTCAAATTTTAAAGGTTAATATTTTTTAGTCTATAGGAGGAGAAAGATTCGAATCCATTAATTTATTAACTTATAAAATAAAAACACAATAATTATTTTTTATACTAAAATAAAAACATGTTATGTATAGTTATATTTTATTGGATAGATTAAGGTTTAGTACTCAATATGGTTTAAAAGTATGACACAATTCTTCTAATACGACTTGAGTGATAGTGATAATAAGCAAAGCTTATAAATTGTGTCACACTAGAAGAAAGATGAAGGTTTTATGAGTAGATTGTGAAATGAGCAAAATCCACTTCCTCTTGCCTTAGACCCCAATTTTTGAGACATGGGCCGGCCCATTTATAATAGTACATGGCCCGGCCCATTTCTAATAATACATGGGCCGACGATTTCTAATAATATTGGGCTTTTCTTTTTGAAAAATAATAATATTGGGCTTTGAAATGTGATTAGACCCACAGTTTTGAGACATCCCGCCGCCCAGCGCCAAAAATTTCACCAACAATCCAACCACGCCAAAATAAAAAGCACAATCCGCATCGCATTCACGCGGATCGACCTTCCACACCGTCGATTCACCTCTTAATCCAACGGACAACAAGATTCCTCTCAACAAACTTCAAAGCCCGCGCACAGAATTGGAGATTCAACACAACTATAAATCCAACCCAACCACCTAATTGCTCCATAAATCCCTAATTCTCAAATCAATCAAATCAAAAACTCTTCAAAACTCGTCTCCTCCGATAATGTCCGGCCGTGGAAAGGGAGGCAAGGGATTGGGAAAGGGCGGAGCAAAGCGTCACCGTAAGGTACTGAGAGACAACATCCAAGGAATAACGAAGCCTGCGATCCGGCGATTGGCTCGAAGAGGCGGCGTGAAGCGAATCAGCGGCTTGATCTACGAAGAAACCAGAGGCGTATTGAAGATCTTCCTCGAGAATGTGATTCGTGACGCCGTTACCTACACCGAGCACGCGAGGAGGAAGACGGTGACCGCCATGGACGTCGTTTACGCCTTGAAACGCCAGGGAAGAACTCTCTACGGTTTCGGAGGTTAAGTTTTAGATCTGAAACTTGGCGGATTGTAGATCTTGGCTTTAGATCTGGTTTGATTACTTTAGAATTTTCTGTAACCTAATCCTAGTTATTTTGAATCTAGAACTCTACGTTGTTGATGAATTTGGTGACTCACTGGAATCTGTATCGTTGATTCGTAATGAAGTTAATATGCATAATCAATTTTCTCATCCAAATTTGAGATTTAACTAATATGACTTAATTGCCTAAGTTTATGGATTGATTTCTTGGTAATTAGAGTTATACATTTTAGTTTTGTAAGATTCATCAAAACATTTTAGTTTAACTATTATTTTCATGTGTAAGATTCATCAAAACTTTACAAAGAGAATTACTAATTATTTTGCAGTCTTGTCCAAACAAACCAGACCACTATGTCAGGTAACATTAATCGAAGTTTGTGTAAGCTAATTTAGAGATAAATATAAAAAAAAATTCAAAAAAATCTACCACAACAATATAAGCCTAGTTAATACACAATAAATTGGATGAATTCATAGACTTTAATGTCAATTTCTGATAAATTTTTCACAACAATAACATGCCTCAAGAGTCAATGAATATAGGTCCTTACATTTATATCTTTGATGATTGATTCAACTATCCAATTTAAATCTCTATTCTAAAAAAAAAGGACTTTAAATTGGGTGCTTATGATTTCATTATTTTTAGATATTATCAATGCCAATCCACAACTTATCTAGGAGTTTTTTTTATTTCTTTTGGAAAACAACTTATCTAGGAGCTGAATAGTAATTGTTGAATGAAAAAAATGGTTCTGAAATGTTTTTTAATTAAAAAATTACTTGAAAAAAAAAACCTGGGTGCTGTCCTATAATAAGTATGGGCCTAATCCATTTATGTGCTTGAAAAATATTGGGCCGAAGCCTAATCCATCCAAGACCAGTTTCTATGAACACATGTAGCAGGTCCACAATCCCCACCCATGAAATCATAGGAAACTAATTTAATGAATGTCTATAATTTTTTAAAATTATTTTTTTGTCTATTTTTCTTATTTCGAAATTTTATAAATAAATAGTTAAATTAGGATGGACTATTCTACCCTTTTCATAACTTATAATTTTAAAAGTTAAATAATCTTATTTTAGATTCATATAACTAACTAACAACATTCAACTAACAAGATCTTAAAATAAAGTTAAATATTTTTAAAAATTATAATAAATTAAGATTTGAATTAAATTAAGATTTGAATTCCAACCACCACCCACCAATTTACAGATCTAGATTTAAAAAAAAAAAAAAAACTAATTTCGTTCTTTTTTTTGAATAAAAAAAACATAATTATCCTCTTCAATTTGAAAATAACATCAAATACCACTGGATCATGGCATGTGCATGATATTACGTTATTACATTAAAAATGGAATAGAATAACATATAATTGAAGTAAACACCATACATACATGGACATTGATGGATTTCAAACATATCTATCAAAGACTATATGTAACTCGTTGTATGAGTTTTTTAGTATCATATATCTTATTATTGATGTACTAATATATACATCCGGTCTTAATATTTGTGTACTAGTATATATATTTGTTTAGTGTATGAAACCTTGTATGTAGACAGTTAGTTGGCATGTATGGGATACTTACCTCATACCTGTGTTTTTGTTGCATCGTTGTATCTTGCGGGTTTTGTACATTCGTACTTGGATATCTTTGTATGTAGATTTCACTCCTATATTGTGCTCCCGTCAAAATCTTGATACCTATAGTTGACTAATTTGGCTAATATGATCGATGAGGAGGATTGAAAAAGATAAATGAAATTGAAGAATGAACATAGAGAAAACCTTGAAAGAATATTGGAAAAAAATTACACATTCATTCATGTGTAGAGATAAAAAGATGATTTTCGTTCTGATTCCTTCAAAGCATAAGGCTGTGTGGGTTTTTTATGTATTTTTTTTACGGAACCACCCTTTATTAATAGATTTTTTTATAAACATTTATATTTTTATTGAGATCCCTACAAAATAGGAATAAAGAGGAAATAATTTCTCCTTGATTTGGAGTGATTAATTAATTGAAAAATTAATTATATTTTACGAATAAAATAATATCAAGAGTGATTTGAGAATGAAAAAATTTCTCTCCCTTCTCAAAATTTTGAAAGAGACACTTTTTTTATTTAGAAGTTTTGTAGACATTTCATTTTTATTTTTTAAAAATGTAGATATTTTCTACCATTTCCCAAAATAGAATAGTTAGGACATGAACATGGGGCTGCAAACAGAATGGTATCTAATCATGTTCATTATTGTATTTTTTTGACAATTTATTTTTAATTTTATTTTTCAATTTTCAATTTTATTCCTAATGTATCACAATACTCTCAATAACCAAAATACGAAGTTTCTCTGTCCAAAAACAAAATTCTCTCAATACTCTTATTTTTTATTCCTATTTTTTTTTTCTTTCAATTATCGAAATACGAAGTTCTCTTCTTCTTCTCCCCGAGAGCGATTTCTCCTTCCCTCCTACTATACCCCACCCCTCAAAGACTCCCGGTAGAAGTTGGGGATTTGATCCCACTTCTAGCTGAAAGCTAGTCAAGAGAAAAGTCCTCCGCACTAGAAGACGAATCTGAAGAGTATGAAACCTAAGATGCTTGACCGAACCGAAGGATGAGTAACTTGCTTAGTTACAAGACTAAAAAAAAGTTATTTTGCGAACAAAAATAAAGGGCATGTTTGGGAGGTGAGAAAATGTCGATTGGGATGACTTGGCTTCAATCTCATGTTTGTCTTTATGGACTTTTATAAGTCCACCAAATTCCTACCAAATTCCACCTGTGGACACCACTTTTTATTTAAATATTAAAATAATAAAATTCTACTAAATATCTATTTTTTTATCAAAATAAAAATTTTGACTATTCTTTTACCATCCTATCAAACATAACTTTTTTATTTAAACACTACTAAATATCAATTTTTTATTTAAATAAAAACTTAATAATTCTCTTTTCATCTCATCAAACATAATGATCTTTTTTTTTTCCTTTTCCTCCAAACATAAACTTATTTTCACTTATCTTCTCTTCTCATCCAAACCCAATCCAACTCAACTCAACCCATCACTTCAAAGCCAACCATACCTAAAGTGTTTAATTTTATTCATATATCATCAAATTATTAATATACGTTATTTTGTTAAAATAAAGTTGTTGCCACAATAAAATATTACTTTTTTTTTTTACTTGCACGCCGAAAGTTAAAATGTCGAACATGTCTCAAGATGTAATTGTGCTTATGAAATGAATCATTTAGCTAAGTTTAGAACATTGCCCCTCCCCTCCCAAAAGACTTTTCAACATGCCCTTAAAATCTTAAATTTATTATTAAAAAAAAATATTATTAGATTCCAAATTAATATTTTAATAAATCGGAGATATAAAATTTCAAGTTTCCATCCCTTGGATAAATCAACTAAAAAAAAAAACTTAATAAAAAAAATTGAAATTTTAGGCCCCATTCCATAATCATTTTGTTTCTTGTTTTTTGTTTTTTAAATTTAAGCTTATTCTCTCTGAAATTTCCTATAATGTGCTTCATCCATCCTTCCTACCATTTATCCATCTTTCTTTAAGAAAGTATGAAAATACTAACCAACTTTTAAAAATAAAAACAAACTTTGGGAAGTTACTTTTTTTTGTTTTTAAAAGTTCGTTGGTCTTCCCCTACTTTCTTGAGGAAAGATGTATACATGTAGAAATGATGAAAGAAATTGTAAGAATTGAGAGAAAATAGGCTTAAATTTGAAAAACAAAAAACAAGAAATCAAATGTTATCAAACGGGGCCTTAGAGTTTGATATTTAACTTGTTAATTTATTTACTATTTATTTTTAAATTTAATTTGTTTCCCCTCTATTTTTCTAATACGATTGTTTCTTTTTTCTTTTCTTTTTTTTTTTTGACAGAAATGGTTATTTTTTCTAAGAAAACATTTATTTTTCTAGTTAAATTAAAAAAAAAAAAAATTTGAAACAAAATTTTAATGGTGAAATTTTGAACAAAAGTAGACAACACATAGTGAAATTCTGAATAAAAGTAGAATATATATATATAAAGAGAGAGAGTTTTGAAATCCAGATAAAAGTAGAATATATGTTAAAGATCTTTTAAATACTTTGAAAAGTGTTTTAGTTGATTATTATTATTATTATTATTTAGTGAAAATTATGGTTGGGATTGGAAAAAAAAAAATAGCAAGTGATTGTAATAAAATTTAAATAATTAGTCAATGAGAATTAGATTTACTGTAAGAAATGAGGAAATTTATTTGGACTCCAAGAATAATGACTTATTATAAACCTTAATTTGGTCAAAACTTAAAATTGAAGTCATTTATCCCTCAGATCTATTCTTCATTTACACCATTTTTTAATCTTGAATGTTGCGTTTGAAAACGAAATTCGGAGCAAATTGATATCCACATGGAAGACATAGTTATTAATTAATTGAGCTTTTTGAGGATATTTTTTTAATCCATTTATCTAACTTCTTCCACTCCGTTTGAAAAATGTCATATATATTTTTTAATTTTGATAATCAAGCTTCTTTTGCTTTTAAATTAATATTTGAATTATGAATAAATGACTTAAGGATGGAAGGTTTGACTTATTCAACTTTTAAATATTGGGGCGGTTAGAAAACATATTCTTAAAAGGAGTAAAACTCCCCAACACAGTACGTGTACGAGAGCCCTACATTTTAAGTATGTAATATTATTGAATGCCACATAAATTCATTCAAATTTTTTATAAATTCTTTTAATAAAAGAATTTTTTTGTGGCACTCAATGGTGCCACATATTCAAAAGGTAGGACTCTCCTAAACATACATGTGTAAGAGAGTTTTATTCTTTTAAAATAATTTAGAATGGAGAAATTTTAATAACCGTTACTTTTTAATCACTAGATTATACATAATATTACTAAAACTATATAATGAAAAATAGATATTAAAACAAAGAAAATTCACAGATTACAGTAGTATATTTAAGTTTAATTTTATTTAAAAATAAAATTAATGATTATCAGCTGAGTTCAACCGTAGTTATAAAAATACAAACTTTAAACCTTTTATGTTAAATTAATTAAAGAAAAACGATGAAATTAAAATCGAATCCATACAGCAAAAAATTGAATTCACCTTAAAATTATATCCATAAGTTTGTACTAGAGAATTCTAATAAAAAAGAAAGAAAATCGAACAAGAAATAATAAAGGGTAATGAAAGATCGAGAAAAAGAAGAAACAAATGAAATAATGAAGGTGGGTTGGGCTTAGTTGATGAAATTAAATAATGTAATTAAAGACATATCATTAATCATAACATGTGTGGAATATTTATCTATTAATTCATCTTGGAAACTAAAATATGAAACGGGAAAACATTAAATAAGTTAGTTAATTATGATTTGACAGTTGAAACTACCCAAACTTTTTACAGTGTTGATCAGTGATTCAGTTCCGGTCCCCATAAATTAAAAAGAAAAAAGTAAAAAAAGATGCTATTATTTTTGTGGGGTCAAAACATAATTTTAGTTAACCTATTTTGTGATTTGTTAGGTTTTAAATTAAATGCTTTCTAAAGGTATTTGGATGAGGTTTGAATAATAAATTAGTTGAAGGAGTTATTTTAACCAGTTAGAAAATTGAATTTTTTTGTAATATTTCATTTGTATGTAAATTTGTATAAATGAATTGCATAAAAAAGAATAGTTTTAATGTATTTTTTTTTTTTTGTAGAAGAGTTAGAAACAATAATTTGTTCGTACATAAATTTAAAAGGAAGAGTTTTTTTTTTAATAGTTGAAAATGAATAATAAAAATGAATAGTTAGAAATGAGTAATTTTGAGTAGTTAGAAACAAAGATTATAATTGAATAATTAAAAATAATGAATTATTCTAAATAGTTAGAAATGATGAGTTGTTTTGGGTAGTTAAAATAGTTTTTTGGATGTGTTTTTTTTGGAGGGTAGTCACTAAGTAATCAACATAAATCTTCATTAAAATTGACAAAAAAACACTCCTCAAATGTGGAAATTTAATCCTTATGAATAGAAATTTAATAATATTTAAACTAATGAGTATTTTTCCTATATAATAATAAAATAAAATAATTTTTTTTTTATGAATAGTAATTCTTTTAGAAAAAAATACTGGTTCAAAATATAAAATTAGAATAGACTTAGTAAAAAGATGTTTTCAGTCGACCGATAACCTTTGATTAGTATAGATAGTCACAACCACTTGGTCAATTAGTATAGTTTTTAAATCAGTCTCAATTATTTAAAAAAAAAAAAAATCAGCCTCAATTCCAGTACAAGATAACTTAAATTTATGATAATTAAAGATTAAATTTAAATTTTAATAATAAAAACTAGACATTTATAACTCACTTGGAAGCTTCCATCGATATATACTGAATGATTAATGTTTTAAGTACGAATGAAGGGCAGCGAAAATTAAATTTGAAATAATTTGTATTATAATGTGAATAAGGATATATTAATGTGGACACTACCCTTCATGAATAGTTAGTAGTTATGTACATTAAATTCTCAGCTTCCTGCAACCTCACGGCACAACCTCAGCCGATTGTTTTTATGAGCCTGCATTTCAGTTTTTATTTTCATGAGTTTTTCAGACTTGGTTTCGTGTCCCGTTCGAGGCGGATACGAGTGTCGGGCCGATCTCGATCGATCGATTTGACCTTTTCTAGTCTAACTTAATGTTTGATATGTGTTGGAGATACTTACCTTGTGGCAAATGTTCCACATTAAAAATGTGAGGATTTTATAACTCATTTATAAGAAATATGGAATACTCCCCGCATAGCCAATTAGTTTTGAGGTGGAACTCCATATTCTTTAATAGTATGTGAGTTTGTTTATTTCGTCCACGGAATTGGAACGCTAGGACGGGCCATTAAGAAAGCTAGTTAGTTATGGTTATATGTTCTTAATTTTACTAAGGGTTGGGATTATAGTCACTAACTAG
>JBBMEF010074214.1:0-10320 GCA_037832685.1 Sicyos baderoa | reverse complement strand
AATCCGTCCACCAAACACGATTTAGAGGGATTAAGTTAATATGGATTAACTTAATACTTATACCAAACACCTCCTAAGATCACTTGTTGGCATCTGTTCAGGGGTTTGTCTTAACAACCCAAAGCTAGTAAGATTTGTGTTGGTATCTGTTTGCATGTATACTTGATTGCTAGATGATCTGTTGTATCGTAGTGTACCCCGGTTAGGGATTCTTATTGAGTAAACTTGTATACTCACCTTTATTTCTATGGTTTTTCCACCATGTAACTTGGGACAGCACCGAAATGGCTAGTGGAGGTTGCATGATCATGGAGACGCTGTGGACACTGTTGCGTCTTTATTATTATCTTTGAACATGTTTAGCATGTAGTTGGGCACAGAGCCCTTAGGTTTATTTTTGAAATGATGATCTGGATTTATACTATTTTACCTTTGAAATAAATATTCTCTGGCCCGGGATTGTTTTGAATTGTTTTGAGAACAGGTGCTTGGAAACAAGGACAAGTTCTTATGAAATGAATTGAATGTTGTTTGTATTTATGAATGTTTTATGTTTTATGTTTTAAATTTCCACATTGAATATTTTTAAGTCATGCATGCTGGTTAAGGACCTAGTTAGGACCGCTTTTGGGTCAGGTCCTTACACTACTATTGCAAAAGTGTTGCAGAGTTTGAGTTCAAAGTTTGGCTATGTAGTTTTAGCAATTAAAGAGGCGAAAGACTTGACAACCTGTTCATTTGATGAGTTGATGGGATCACTCTTATCTCATGAAGAAAGATTAAAAAAATTTGAAGAGAAGTTGAAGGAAAAGCCTTTCACACAGGGGAGGCATCCAATAAGACAAATGAGAAAGTAAATTTTGCTGGAAGAGGGAGTGGTAGAGGATGATTTCGAGGAACTGGTGCTCATGGCAGATGACATAGTAATCAAATGGGACAACAAAGAGATAGAAGAGGTATTCAATGTTACCATGGTGGAGGCTTTGGGCATGTGAAAGTTGATTATTGAAAAAGGGATCAACGAGCTAGTTACGTAGAACGGGAGGAGGAGGAGGAGCTGAAGCTATTCATATCATATCAGGAAGAGGCAAATGCTTCCAATAACATCTTGTTTTTGGACAGTGTGTGCTCTAATCACATGACTAGAATAAAATCGTTGTTCAAAGAACTTGATGAGGTTTACAAGATGAAGGCGAGACTTGGTGATGACAAGCAAGTCCATGTAGAAGGCAAAGGAACAGTACTGGATGTCAACAATGGTCATGGTAACATAAAGCTTCCATATAATGTTTATTTTATTCCTAGTTTATCTCCAAATTTATTTAGTGTTGGGCAATTATGGCTAGTGGGTATTCTATTTTATTTGATGATGGCTCATGTGTGATTAGAGAGAGAAAAAAAAAAAAAAAAAAAAAAAAAAAAAAAGTCAAACCAAATGATTGTTGATGTTCGCATGACACCAAACAAGCTATTTGCACTTATAGGGTAGAAAGTCATGCACTTGTAGTTAAGAAATTCTCGTGCCTAACTTCGATTAGACTTGTCTTGTAGTTTAAGCACGCGTCCCTTTCATCCCAATTCATATTGAATGCTTTCAACCCAATTCATATTGAATGCAATTGTGATGGGTGTAGTTGTGGGTGTAGCTTCCATTTTTTATTGTTTACCGTTAAAAAGACCGATGAGGCTCTACTGCCCCCTAATACCCAGATTCGTTTGTGCCTTTAATTCTCTTTAACTTCACTCCCACCCTCCCTCCCCTACTTTTTGTTTGGAACTTGGTTGACTTGAAAGCAGTTGCACTAACCAAACGGTTGATGTGGGAGATGAAAAGTGTGGGTTCGTGAAGTACAAATTTGTGACAATTCTTGAAAGATAATCGTTGTGTGAAGATATAATATTAAGTTAAATTAATCTTATTAATTTTTGTATTAATATTATTAATTATTATTGCAGATCTCTTCTTCTAGAATATTCTCATAGGGATTTCCTGTATTATTTATGCCTATGTATTTTTCTTATATAAACAAGGCATACTGATGTATAATGTATTATTCATAAATAGAGAGAAAACCCTTTTGCCTATTTTTGTTCAGAGTCTTTCTTGGTATCAGAGCCACTATGGCCAACGCCTATGCAAGCCCTAGATTTAGCACACCACCATTGAACCAACTCCTTTCTAGCATCACAACCATCAAATTGGACCGATCAAACTTTTTGCTATGGCAAAACCTAGCCTTACCAATTTTGAGAGCCTATAGGCTATTGGGGCATTTGAGTGGAGAGGATAGGTGCCCTCCCAAAAATTGTTCCACAACTGTAGGTCTAAAACAACCCACAGCCGTAGGTGGACTGACGCAGGGACACGCTGTCCAGTCAGAATTTGAAGTTGGTGCGTCATCAGAGGCCACGTCGACCTCCTCAGCACAAGAGACGGCAAGGATTGGCGCTGCAGAAGGAGCTTCCGCAGGCGACGTGGGCGTCAGAGCAGACGCGCAGGGATTGGCGGCTGGGGGTCTTCTCGGCGCGACAGATGGCAGCTTTTCTGCAAGCGGCGGTGGCGCAGGAATTCCATCTTCAGCATTGGGCAGTGCGCGCGTCAGGGCTGACGTGTCGTCAGCCGGTCAATTCCAGCAGGGGCCCTATTCAACAGTGGGCCTCACAGGTTATTTTTCTGATTTTTCGAATTTTTCTCCAAATACACTTGGGAATTTAGGAAATTTTCCAGCAACCTCCATTCCCTTATTTGATGCACATGATGCCTGGATAGGTGTGGATCAACTATTATTAGGTTGGTTGTATAAATCTATGACACAGGAGGTTGCCACACAAGTTATGGGTTGTCAAACCGCTTGTGAACTATGGACTGCTATACAAAATCTGTTTGGTGCTCAATCTCGAGCGGATGAGGATTATCTCCGCCAGACTTTCCAACAATGTAGGAAAGGCTCCAAGAAAATGGAGGATTATTTACGAATTATGAAAACGCATGCTGATAAATTAGAACTTGCAGAGACCCTAGTTCCTATTCGGTCATTGATTTCCCAAGTTTTGTTGGGTCTTGATGAGGAATATAATCCAGTAGTAGTAAATGCCCAGGGACGAGCTAGTCTAAGTTGGTTTGAATTGCAAACTAAGCTTTTAATGTTCGAAAAACGCCTTGAGAGTCAAAATTTTGTTAAAATAGCCTCATTCAATCAGTCGGCTTCGGCTAACATGGCAAATGTCCGGAGTGCTACGCAATGGTCAAAACCACATTCCTCTCACTCAGCTGGTCGGGGGCAACATTTTAACAAGGGTGGTCGTGGCCGCGGCAATAATTCTAATCACAGTAATACTATGTGCTATGTATGTGGTCGCTTAGGCCACACTGCTAATATTTTTCGTGACAGGTGTCTCCCGAACCAACAACAAGGTGGCCCGCAGTTTGATAATTATCACCAACCTCGGACTCCCCGTGCTTACAACAATCAACCCGGTTTCCCTACCGTGTCCAGTGGGGGAGGAGGCTCGAACTACCCACAAGCATTCAATGCTCAACACAATTCAAATCCTTTTTCTGCAAATCCTGACACTGTAGCTGATCCAAATTGGTACATGGATTGTGGGGCGTCCCATCATGTCACTTCTGACTACAACAACATGGCCTATCCTAACGAATATGGAGGTAACGAATTTGTGACTGTTGGTAATGGTGAAAAATTGTTAATCACGCATGTTGGGTATGTTTATCTGTCTACAAGTGATGGGCAATTGAAACTTGATAATGTGTTGTGTGTGCCTCATATTGCTAAGAATCTTGTTAGTGTTTCTAAGCTTGTCGAAGATAAAAATGTTGTTTTAGAGTTTTATGGAAATTGTTGTTCTGTGAAGGATCTTCATACGAGTCACATAATACTGAAAGGGGAGCTTAGAGATGGACTGTATAAAGTTGGACCTGGGAACTCGAGTGCTTTGGTTCGTGACTCTTCCGTACAACCAGTCAAGTTAGATAGCTGTTTTAATTCTTCTGCTTCTGTTTTTCCTGCTACTTGTTCAGCGAATGTTGTTACTTCTAGATTTATTTGGCATCAACGTTTAGGGCATCCGTCGTATAAAACTTTGCAGTGTTTAATTAGTAACTTTGATTTACCTGTTTCAATGCATGATTCTTCTGTTTTCTGTGAGGCGTGTAAATTTGGGAAGATGCATTCTCAATCGTTTTCTTTATCTGATTCTCATGCATCTTGTATGTTTGACTTGGTTCACACTGATATGTGGGGACCTGTTCTGGTTAGTTCCTCAGATGGTTATAGATATTATGTACACTTCTTGGATGATTTTAGTCGTTTTGTGTGGATTTATCCTCTCAAACTCAAGAGTGATGTGTTGAGTGCTTTTCATCATTTCTTGCGTATGGTAAAAAATCAGTTTGGCTGTTCTATTAAGGCCCTTCAGTCAGATAATGGTGGGGAGTATCATAGGGTTCATGCGATATGTGCAGAGGAAGGCATTCGTTCTCGGTTTTCATGCCCTTACACTTCTGCTCAGAATGGGCGTGCTGAGAGGAAACATCGCCATATTGCCGAGACTGGATTAACATTACTTGCTCATGCCTCCATGCCTCTATCCTTTTGGTGGGAAGCCTTTTCAAGTGCTACCTTTCTGATTAATGGAATGCCCACTCCTGTTCTCAATGGCAAATCTCCAGTTAAACTAGTGACAGGGAGATGCTTGAACTATCGTGAACTGAGGGTTTTTGGTTGTGCGTGCTATCCGTATCTCCGATCCTATCACTCTCAAAAGTTTCAGCAACACACAGAAAGATGTGTGTATTTCGGACCCAGTCCGCTCATAAAGGGCATAAGTGCTTCAGCCCATCTGGAAAGGTGATCATTTATCGCCATGTATTGTTTAATGAAACCTTTTTTCCCTTTGCTACAGGCTTCCTCTTGGCACATGATTCTCCTGCTCCCTCTGATGGTCCATCACTTCCTCAATGGTTTGGATCTTTTCCTGGTGTTACTTCACCTTTTCAGCCTGCTGCTGTCCCATCACCGGCTCTTGTTGAACATGCCTTTGCACCTCCAGCTCGTGCCTTGTCTCCACCTGCTGACCTTGTTGTTCCATCACCAGCTCATGACTTGTCCCAGCCTGTTTCTGCTGGTCCTACTGTTCCTTCTCCAGCTTGTTCTGTATCTCCTTCTTCTCCGCCACCTGACCCTGTCGTTGCCCGGGCCCCTAGCTCGCCTTCTCTGGTAGAAATTCCCTCTATGGACGAGGTGTATGTCCCATCTGTTCCTGCTGGTAATGCTCATCCGATGGTTACTCGTTCTAAGAGAGGAATATTTAAACTCAGGGTATGGATCTCCGCTGTTCAGCCTGCTGTCTCTGTCTGGTCTAACAAAGAACCCTCTCGTGTTACTGATGCACTAAAGACCCCTGTATGGAAGGAAGCAATGGATCAAGAGTTTTCGGCTCTTCTTCAGAATGACACATGGTGTCTTGTTCCGCGTTTTCCTTCTCAGAATGTCGTTGGTTGCAAATGGGTCTTTCGAATCAAAAGAGATGCTGATGGATCTATTCAAAGGCACAAAGCTCGCCTTATTGCGAAGGGTTTTAATCAGAATCCTGGTGTGGATTACTTTGATACGTTTAGTCCCGTGGTCAAACCCTCGACCATTCGCGTTGTACTTACTATTGCGCTCTCTCGAAATTGGCCTGTCAGACAACTTGATTTTAACAATGCTTTTCTCAACGGAACCCTTGATGAGGATGTTTACATGGCACAACCTCCAGGTTTTTCTGATTCCTTGTTTCCAGATTATGTTTGTAAGCTCAAGAAGGCGCTGTATGGTCTCAAACAAGCTCCCCGTGCTTGGAACAATGCACTGAAAACTGTGCTCCTCTCTTTTGGTTTTGTTAACAGTCGGTCTGATTCCTCTCTGTTCATCTACACTCGTGGACCGATTATAGTGTTTCTTCTTGTTTATGTGGATGATGTGATACTCACTTGCAATGATTCCGGCTTTCTCACCCATCTCGTGTCCTCACTGCATCAACGCTTTGCTCTCAAAGACCTTGGTCCGCTTAGTTATTTCTTGGGAATCCAGGTTTCTTACCTGGAGTCCGGCATGCTTCTCACGCAGACGAAGTATGCTGATGACTTGTTGCAAAAACTTGGTATGTCTACTACCAAATCGGCTCCTTCGCCGTCTGTCACGGGTAAGTCCCTATCTGTCTCTGATGGTCAACCTCTTGCCAATCCGTTTGTTTATCGAAGTACTGTTGGTGCCCTTCAATATCTTACTCATACTCCCCAGACATTGCTTACATTGTGAATCATTTGAGTCAGTTTCTCAAATGTCCAACTGATAGTCACTGGCAGGCTGTCAAACGAGTTCTGCGGTATCTGTCTGGCACGAGGAATCTTGGTCTGCTCCTTCAGCCTTTGGACACTTTCTGCTTTCTCTGATGCTGATTGGGGGGCCAATCCGGATGACCGAAAATCTGTTGCTGCTTACTGTGTTTATTTTGGTAATTCTCTTGTTTCATGGTCCTCTAAGAAAGAAACTGCGGTTGCTCGTTCCAGCACCGAGTCTGAATCCCGGGCCCTCGCACATGCCACTTCTGAAGTCCTCTGGCTTCGTCAGTTACTTGTTGAGTTAGGGATTCTGCTCGCAGCAACACCTATTTTGTGGTGTGATAACATCAGTGCGGGATCTTTGGCCTCAAATCCGGTCTTTCATGCTCGTACGAAACACATAGAGATTGATGTTCATTTTATTCGTGATCATATTTCCCGGGGCCAGCTCGCTGTTCGATATATACTGTCCCTTGATCAACCTGTTGATTGTCTCACTAAATCGCTGTCTCACATGCAGTTCGTCTTTCTTCGGTCCAAACTCGGTATCGTTGAACTTCCCTCTCGTTTGAGGGGGATGTGAAGATATAATATTAAGTTAAATTAATCTTATTAATTGTTGTATTAATATTATTAATTATTATTGCAGATCTCTTCTTCTAGAATATTCTCATAGGGATTTCCTGTATTATTTATATTATTTATGTCTATGTATTTTTCCTATATAAACAAGGCATACTGATGTTCAGAGTCTTTCTCGTTGATCGAAATCGTTTGGTTTTTATTTTTATTTTTATAGACGGATCAGAAAACGTGAACATATAATAGGAAATCGTGAGACAAATTGTTTTGTTTTTATTTTTAAGATATTCTCTCCCTTGTTTTAGGTTGGTTGATTTGACATTCATTAGTTTATTATTTAAATGAATTATTTGATTATTAAATCTATTGACAACGGAATCCAATTGAGAGTATTATAGGAATGATTTAATCATCTCTCTACCTCATTTTGTTTTTGGACACTAATTATTTAAAAATCTAAAAGTTAGTAATAATTTAATGTGGACACTGGTTACTATTTCCTAAAAATATAGAGGTGGATTAGGTTGAATTATTTTTCTAATTGACTTAAGTTGAGTTAGAAAAACGTCGAACTCAAATTTTTGAATTAATTAAAAAATTACACTTAATTCAACTCAACAGATATACCTTAATTTTAAGTTTAAATTCATTTTATTTTAGTATATCATATTATTTATTTTTTAAAAAAGTATCATTTTTTTATGCCATGAAAAAAAATCTACAATCCAAACAAATAGCTAAAATTTAAATTAAATTTTAGATTAAATAAAAAAGGAAGAAATATTATAAGAGAATTTTGACAAAAAAAAATAAAAATATAAAAAGGAAAGATTTGCTTCCTTCCCTTTCCTTTGACTCCAATTATTTTTTAAGTTTTCTCCTTCCTTCTCTCCCTCACCTCACCCCTTCATGCTCTAAAGCAAAAATCTCATAGGAAAAAGAATTCTTATATAAATGTCACTAAGATTAAACTCGTTTTTAATTAAAAAAAATAAAGAAAAAATCACTCTTAAGCATCATTTGATAAAAGACACAGTTGATATAAGATCAATGAATTAGTTTTTTACCTAGGTGAATAATTTCTCCTTTCAATTCGTTTATTTTGTTAAATAACTCTTTCTCAAGCCCATGGACACAACAACAACTCCCTATCCATCTCTCATAAATTATTAGAGGGACTTCAATTTTCTAAAATACTCCAAAGGCAAGGTGTTCAACTAGCAACAATACAACCTTACTATTCTTTCACTTGGGGCCTAAAATTACAATGCAGAAATTTAAAGAATGGAAATTTTAGATTTCTTATTTTGGAATTTTGGATGTCAAAACTTGTCAACCATGCTCATAAATGCAAATGACCTGTTAGAAGAGTTGGTTAGGTCAATTTAAAGCTTATCTACCCTTTTGTCCAGCATTTAAGCCATGCAATTGACTTTTGTTTTCTTATGTCTTATTTTCGACAAAATGCATTTAGTAGTTTTTTGAGTCCTTTTGTATACCAAGGCATGCATTAAAACTTGTGTTTTCTTGAACCCAGCCCTTTTGGTGTTTCATTTCTTTCAAAGACTTGTTTGTTATATCACAACAACATTATATCTATATTTGCATGTTTCACTTCGTGGGATGTTTCTCTTACTGAGTTTTAAGAAAACTCCCCATTCGTTTATGTTGGTTGTGGCTTCCATCCACATGTGCAGATTTATACCAGGACGATTGACCGAGGCAGCTAGGGCGACCAGAGGAAAAAGACTAGTTACAGACACGTGTCGAGTGTTTCTTCGTTTTATTTAGCTTGGCCATGCATCATTTTGTATTGTTTTAAGCTAGAACACGTGTTTTGTTTTTACGAGTGCTCACTCTGTTATTTGGTTTGAACTGATGTATACTTTTTTAACCTTCCTGTTGTATGTCTGTTTGATGGATTTTTAAATGTTCAGGTTTTCTGTTTTTCAGGTATGGGTTTCTCATATTTCAGGGGAAACTCTGCCGAAATTTCTAAAGTTTTTACATGCATCTAAGTGAATGGTCTCGGGTTAGTCTTACGATCTAAGAACTGGTTTGTTACAACTTAGTGAGGTTAAATCTATATTGTTTTCAAAACAAAATAGTTTTAGACTTTTATATAAAGGAACTTGTTATCTAACGGGCGAGCTTAAACCATGTTTGTCTAGTGTTTCTTTTGAGTTCTCACAGTAAGCGAAAGAACTTCTACAACATATTGAATCGAACATTCCTTTTAAAGTAAAGAATGACAAAAAACACAATGTCAACTTGTTTATTGTGAGAAATTATGCAAAATTTGCTTCCAAGTTCATCCATGGCAGCAAGCATAAAGTGTTCAAACCCAGGAATAAACACCTTGATTTGAGGGCAAATCCTTTAAAAGAAATGGGAGATGATATGAATCCAACCACCGAGTTATTGATTATGAATGAAAGTGTTACCATAAGCAAAAAAAAAAGAAGAAGATTCTTATAGGTTTAAAATTACAATGTAGAAATTTAAAGAATGGAAATTCCAAATTTCCTATTTTGGAATATTTGGATGTCAAAACTTGTCAACCATGCTCATAAATGCAAATGATCTTCTAGAAAGTTATAAGTTGGGTCCATTTAAAACTTATCTACCATTTTATCCAACATTTCAGCCATGCAAATGACTTTTGGGTTCTTATTTTCTACAAATGCATTTAGTAGCTTTTTTAGTCATTTTGTATACTAAGGCATGCACGAAATTTTGGCCTTTAAAATTGCTTGTAATAATTCATTTTGGATAGATTTTATGCATTAAAACTTGTGTTTTCTTGAACCTCTTTTGGTGTTTCATTTCATTCAAATCTTGCTTTAGCTTTGATGTTAAATCAAATCATTGGATTAGTCTTGATCAACTTAATTCTGGAGGGAGTTGTCTTAGGATCTAAAAGTGACAATCATATATTCTAAGTTTGATTTAAGTTGCCTAAATTGTGAGTTTTTATAAGGATCCTAGAAGGACCTCTAGCTTTGTAAGAATTAAACAACATATCAGCGCTTATCACTCATTGTCGGTAATGCCCAAAGCAATTAGCTGAGTGCAATGACTTATATTCGTCGGAATTTCATCACTGAAACTATTGTTGGATAACTCGAGAATACTCAATTGCAGCAGCCGACCAAACTATTAAGGAATATGGTCGTAGAGTTTGTTGTTTGACAATGTGATTCCAGTGGGATAAGTCATATTTCCCATAGAAGGTGGAATCGAAGCTCTCAGGTTTCGAGCATTCAAATTCAAAGACACTACTCTTATAAGGGTGAAGTTGCTGCAAGTAACGTCAACCCACTAGTAAAAATCGTGGGATTTATGACCGGCGTAGTCGGTCATTGTTTTACATTTATGACCGGCGGGCGCCAGTC
>JBBMEF010074203.1:0-10320 GCA_037832685.1 Sicyos baderoa | reverse complement strand
TGATGGTAGCCAGAACGCAGGTCAATCTTGGAGAAAACGGAAGCACCTTGCAACTGATCAAACAAATCTTCTATCCTGGGTAGTGGGTATTGTTCTTCACTGTTACTCTGTTCAACTCCCGATAGTCGATACACAAACGCATGAAGCCATATTTCTTCTTCACAAACAACACAAGAGCTCCCCACGGGGACACACTGGGTCGGATGAAACCTCGATCCATCAACTCTTGCAACTGCACCTTTAACTCCTTCAACTCTGCTGGGGCCATTCGATACGGAGCTTTAGAAATAGGAACTGTATCGGTCTCAAGCTCGATATGGAAATCAACTGATCGAGACGGCGGCAGACCAGGCAACTCCTCTGGGAAAACATCAGTAAACTCTCGAACTACGGGCACCGCATCTAAGCTCCAACTTGGCCGAGTTTCACTCGATACACTTGCTAAACAACCCCAAGCTCCTTGAGCGATTAACTTGTTAGCCTTGGCAGTAGAAATCAAAATAGGACAGTCTACATACCTACGCCCTCTGAACTTGAAACTCGGTCTTGAAGGAGGGCAGAAGATGACCTTCTTCCTACGGTAGTCAATAACTGCGTGGTTCTCCGACAACCACTCCATCCCAAGGATGGCATCAAAGTCGCTCAACGGTAAGACAATCAAACAAACTTCTAGAAGCTGGTCGGATACTTGTATCTGACCAACCCTCACTTTCAAATCAGTAATCATGCAAACACCCGCTGGGGTAGAAACAGACAATGCAAAACCTAGGGGCTCTAATTCCAAGCAAGCAGCAGTCACAAATGCGGAAGAAATAAATGTGTGCCTGGAACCAGTGTCAAACAGAACATAAGCAAAATGACCTAGGATGGATAGAGTACTTGTGACCGTGGTGTCAGCCTCCTCAGCCTGCTGGCGCTGCATAGGGATAGGCGGAGCTGGAGCAGAAACACCTGATGGGCACGGTAGGTTGCACTGTGCTACGAAGTGGCCCTCCTGACCACACCGGTAACACCTCATTGCCCTTGGCTGGCTAGGCCCTTGAGAAGCCTTCTGAGGACGCTCCTGATGGGCCCTCAACCCCCCGTGCTGATGAGAGCCTCCTTCTACACTGGCCTGACCTCTGAACTTCCTGGTATTCCCCTGACTAAACTGCCCCTGACCGAACTGCCCACGAGGCTGAGATGCTCTATGGTAGGGCTCGTACCTCTATCTCTGACTGGAAGCAGCACTGGAACCACCTTGAGCTGTGAGAGCTCCTGACAACTGCAACTCTACACAAAGGGCTTTCTGAACGGTAGTGGCATAACTCTGAGGGTCGTGGGCATTCACCCCTGCCTGGATCTCCATCCTCAGGCCTCTCACAAACATGTCCATCTTATCCTTGTCAATCTCCACCAGTCTGGGTGCATAACGGCACAAGTTCGAGAACTTTTCCTCATAGACGGCAACAGCCATGCCCCCCTGCCTCAGCGAGGTGAAATCCGCTATCATCTTCTGTATGGCCATGGACGACAAAAACTTCTTCAGAAACTCTTCTTTGAATTGAGTCCAAGTGACTAGCGCACCTCCAATGGGGATGGACCTCTCAGCTGACTTCCACCACCAATGTGCTCTCTCTTTCAGGACATGCACAACACAACGAACCTTGTGCTCCTCTGGACAGTTCATATTATGGAAAAGGTCTTCTATGCTTGACAACCACAACTCAGCAACTTCAGGTTTAGCTGTCTCCCCAACGAAAACAGGTGGATTCCATCTATCAAAGTCCCGAATGACCCTGCCTTCTAAACTACCTCCTTGCTGACCCAACACAACCTGGGCCAACTGAGCAACAACTGGTACCATGGCCTGTCTCGACCACTGAACTACCCACCAACGAACGCAAGGCTGCAGCTAACTCAGAAAATACTGCATTCCTCATAGTAGGGGCCCCTGGTGGCTCATGAACTGACGATGTTGGAACCGACTGATCCTGCGGCTGGGCTCAGTGCGGCGGGAAAGCCCCAGCCGGAGTCTCCTCATCTACCATCTGCACCCTCCTCGGTCTTCCCCATCTCGGCGGCATGGCTGTAATACGTCGCTGCAAGAGAACCGAATTCAATCAGTCCCTTGCTCAAACTCTTCAAACAACACCAAACAAACCAGAAAGTTAGGCTATCACATGATACTAAAACCCCATTTTAAACCCGACATACCTGGCGGCGACTGGTCTGCTGATGATCATGGGCACACGGTTTACATCGTAAACCAGTCTACATAATCTATGACTCTAAGCTCTGATACCAACTGTAACGACCCGACTCCCTAATGACTCTAATGGGGCAGTTACTCATGCATGATTTGAAAAGAGGACCAAAGGTTATTAAATAAAATAGGCACCACATTCGAATAAGCGTTTAAGAAAGATAAATAGTTCATAACTAGTTCAAATAGTTCGAAAGAACATTTGGGATCCCAAGATTTAAAAGTCATGAAAGACAACATTCAAACCATAACGAGTCAAAACCACATAAAACATCAGTTCGAAATACTAAAATGAATAATATAGTGCGAAAGTAATGACGCCATGCCCATAACCACCAAGCTCCACAGTCAGCCACCCCGATGCACGTCCATACCTGAAAGATATAAGGGGTGAGTACATATATAAATATATATACCCAGTAAGCAGTTCATCATGGGGAAAGTCATGCGAGTACCAACAAGACGCGAACAGTCGATCTAACACATCATGCAAAACAAAGTAAAAGCATACAGGTTAGGGTCGATCCATTGGTCGATCACTACCAGGTCAACGGTGCTCATGCCGTGACAACAGGGGCATACGCAGATGCTGAAATAGTTACCTGAACGTATCAGGGAGGGGTCAACGAGTGAGGAATACACAGAGTATCCCTAAACCTCGGGTAAAAAAAAGAATGGGGGCGTCGTAGTTAACCCCGGCATGCGGGGACCGATGTCTGTAGACAACATCCCAGGCATGCAGGCTCACCGATATGCATTCCTCCGCGCCGTTATTTGTCCCAGTGGCCTCTTCCCGTATGCGTCAGGGTCAATGTCGGCCATGACGAGCCTCCGCCTCACATACGGGGCCGTTGTAGTAGCGTCAGGGTCAAGCGAATCATGAATCA
The DNA here is from genome assembly GCA_037832685.1 of Sicyos baderoa. NCBI lineage: Eukaryota > Viridiplantae > Streptophyta > Magnoliopsida > Cucurbitales > Cucurbitaceae > Sicyos > Sicyos baderoa. The sequence continues at coordinate 7,188 of JBBMEF010074203.1, read as the reverse complement.
CCCTCCGTCTCACGTACTACAACGGGCAAACAAGTAGAACATACAACATGCCATATAAAGTCCAACCAGGTAGAAGATAACGATTCAATCACAAAATTTCTTGTTACAACATGTTTCATAATATAGTCCATGGCATACAATACTAAACAGGATGACACATGTAACATTCTACAAATCAATACAAGATGACTTCACAACATGGGATATCACAAATATATGAAAACAAACTTCACAACACGAGCTATATCAAATTTCGCATAACAACAAAACGAGAGATTCGAGAAGGTAAATAACAAAGATACAATCATCCAAACATCATGTTATAGTTCGAAAGCCCTAGTCATGCCATTACTTACGATGAAATTGCCACACCCGACTCATAATGAAACCCCTTACATTTCCCGACGACTCGATGGAACGCCCAAAACTACCACTTTAGCTAAGAAAGGCTCCCGGGTCACCTAAACGAGAAACCACACCGACAGTTCATTAGGAACAATCTAAACGAGCTACGAATGGAAAAAGAATCACGGGATCGAAAGGAAGAAGCTGTCCGGAAATGCGTCGCCGGAGCCCGACGGCGAGCCGTCACGGAACGGAGCGGGTCATACCTCGTTGGAAAGCTCTCGGTCTCTAGTTCACAGAACTGGTCTCGGATTTTCAAACAGAGCTCTCTAGCCTCGGCAATCTACGAAAGAAGTTGCAAAAATCAAGTTGGAGGTCTCGCCAGAATCCATGGAAAACGGCCGGAAAAAAGCGAAGAAATGGAGAGAAAGGGTAGGGGAGTGTCTTACAAGTGAAAAGGGAGCAAGGGGACCACAAAACAAGCCAAAATCGAGCTTGGGAGCTAGATTTTTGGCGCAAAAGAAGCCTGGCGACGGCGGTGCAGGGTGGGGCTTGACGGCGGCGCTGATGGGGTGAGGCGGCAGGCGGCAGCGTCGCGGCGGAGAGGGGCGGGCAGCAGCAAAGGAAAAAAAATGGTGGGGGGGGGGGGTGGTCTGTGCGAAGAAGAAGAAGGAAATTTCTTCTCTTTTTTTTTTTTTCCCTTTTGGCAGATAAAACTAATAATAATAAAAAAAAAAAAATACAAAATCTTATTCTTTAAATACCCCCTCAAACTCTCCTATTTTAGGAAACAACTTAAAAACTCCAAAAACCCTAAAATTTTTATCTACAAATGGAAACTAGCATTTAAAATTCACAATAAATACACAACACACATTAAAACACAACAAAAAAAAATTACTATAATATGAGGAATGAAAAATAATAATTAGTGATAAATTAATAAAAATAAAATCAAAACCTTACATGAAGCCTCGGAGAGATATAAGGAATTACAGAGGAAGTGTCCACTTAGTGGCATTTCTTATTCAGTTCAGATGGAGCAGTTCTACAATGGACTAGACCAAACATCAAAGACAAACCTAGACACCATATCTGGAGGTTCCTTGATGAACAAAACTTATAACGAAGCCTACAGAGTTCTTGAAAATGTTTCGACAAATAACAATCAATGGGCGAAGTCGCATCGCACTATGCAGAAGAAAGGAGGACAACTTGAAGTGGACAATATAACTGCTTTAAGGGCAGAGATGGCAAGCATGGCTAATGAATTGAAGAATTTGCGTTTAGAGAATGCTAACAAGATGCAAAGCATAGCGTCTGTTAGTGCAATTCAAGTTGAGACTTGTGTCTATTGCGGAGAAGAGCACACGTATGAGTTTTGTCATCACAACCCTGCTTCGGTGATGTATATAGGGAATTCGAGGCAAACTCAAAATTCATACCCACCAGTGTATCATCATGGAGGAGGTGACCACTCAAATTTGTCTTATGGGAATCCAAACAATGCTGCAAACGCACATCAACTGCAGCCAAAGGCATATCAACCATCGGGTTTCCAAAGACAAAACACTCAAGGACAGAATAGTCAAACGTATCAAAGGAAAAATGTTCCACAATATAACAATCAGACTTATCAAAGGCCGAATCCACCTGTGCAAATTCCAGGAGTTTCTCTTGAAACTTTGCTTAAGGAGTTCATAGCCAAAACAGATGTCACTGTGCGAAATCTTGAAATCCAAGTAGGACAGTTAGCAGCTGAAATGAAGAATAGACCGCTTGAAAAATTACCTTCAGACACTGAGCCTTCAAAGAGAGATGGAAAAGAACAAGTGCAGTCTATAGAATTGAGAAGTGGTAAACCATTGAAGGAAGATCCGAAAATCAAAGCTTACCATGAAAGTAAAACAACTTTGGGATAAAATGTTGAAGATGAAATTCTGCTGGAACCAGAAGCTGAGAGCACCGAGTTCACAATTGAGAAAAATGAAAGACAGAATGTACAGAAATATGCTGAAGTCATTGATACTGAACCAGAATCTGTGCATGATCATCGACAACAAAAAGAACCTCTTTTGGAAAAAGTTGGGTGGGACAATAAGTCGAATAACCAGGTTGAAAAACAATTACCAGTTTTTAAACCGCCTCCACCACCTTATCCATTAAGAGCTCCGAAGAAGAAATAAGGAGGGGGCACAAGAATTTTGGTCTTGGATTTAGGAGCAAGCATTAATCTGATGTCGTTGTCTGTGTACAAGAAATTTGGTCTTGGAGAAGCTAGACCAACGACCGTGACAATCCAATTAGCAGACAGATCAATTACATACCCCGAAGGGAAAATTGAAGACATTCTCGTACAAGTGGACAAGTTTGTTTTTCCAGCCGATTTCATCATTTTATATTATGAAGCTGAAAAAGACGTTCCGATCATTTTAGGGAGACCTTTCCTGAAAACCGGAAAGACACTTGTGGATGTGCATAAAGGAACGATCACATTGAGAATGAATGACCAAAAAGTTCAGTTTAATATCGACAATTCTATGAAACAACCATCTGATATGGAAGATTGTTAGTTTTTAAGTACGACAGAAGCTATTCTTGTTGATGCTGCAAACCAACGAGCAATGGTCGATGAGCCAGAAGAGTTAGAATTGTTAAGCGAAATGTTGGAAATGTTGTGTGAATACAAAATAGAAGCTTGCAATGTTCTATTTAACATGAGTCAGTTCGAACCCTTGAGTTTGGATGAAAGAAAGCAAGCACCGATGGAGTCGTCCGTTGACAAGCCGCCCAATCTAGAATTAAAACCGTTACCTCAACATCTGAAATATGCGTATTTAGGTGCTGATAACACTCTACCAATCATCATTGCCGCCGATCTTATCCAGACAATGAAAAGATGCTGCTGGAATTGTTGAAACATCATAAGAAAGCAATTGGCTATACAATAGCTGACATTGTGGGAATTAGTCCGTCTTTTTGTATGCATAAGATAAACCTGGAAGAGGGGAATTTCAAATCAATTGAGCAACAGAGAAGGCTGAATCCAGCAATGAAAGAGGTTGTGAAGAAAAAAGTAATCAAATGGCTAGATGCTGGAATCATTTACCCTATCAGCGATAGTAGTTGGGTAAGTCCAGTGCAATGCGTTCCAATGAAAGGAGGCATGACAGTGATAAGAAATGAAGAAAACGAGCTGATACTGTTGAGAACAGTCACAGGCTGGAGGATCTGCATTGATTACAGAAGATTGAATAAAGCAACAAAGAAAAATCATTTCCTGTTGCCGTATATTGATCATATGTTAAACAAATTGGCAAGACAAGAGTTTTACTGTTTCTTGGATGGGTACTCAGGCTACAACCAGATCACCATAGATCCAAAAGATCAGGAAAAGACAACGTTCACATGTCCTTATGGAATTTTCGCATTCAGGCGAATGCCGTTTGGACTATGCAATGCGCCCGAAACATTTCAGCGTTGCATGATGGCGATTTTTTCGGACTTGATTGAAGACATAGTAGAGATATTTATGGATGACTTTACAGTGTTTGGGAGATCGTTCGAGTCATGTTTGACCAATCTTGAAAAAGTGCTGGAAAGATGTATTGAAACTAACTTGGTATTGAACTGGGAAAAGTGCCACTTCATGGTAAATGAAGGCATAGTCCTGGGGCACTGAATTTCAAAAGAAGGCATTGAAGTTGACAGAGCAAAAATTGAAGTAATTGAAAAATTGGAACCACCAAGCAATGTCAAGGACATTCGTAGTTTCTTAGGACATGTTGGGTTCTATCGAAGATTTATCAAAGATTTTTCAAAGATCTCAAAATCGCTATGCGAATTGCTTGAAGTGGATAGAGAGTTCAAGTTTAGTGAAGACTGTTTAAAAGCATTCAATGTGCTGAAAAATGCTCTAACCACTTCACCGATCATAATCGCGCAAGATTGGAAGAAATCGTTTGAGCTGATGTGTGATGCAAGTGATTATGTCATAGGAGCTGTCTTGGGACAGAAGGGAGAAAAGTTGTTTCAAACAATATATTATGCGAGCAAAACATTGAACGAAGCCCAACTCAATTACACCACTACAGAAAAAGAACTCTTAGCAGTTGTATTCGCATTAGAGAAATTCCGATCTTATGTAGTGGGATCAAAGATAACAGTGTTCACGGATCATGCAACTATCAGGTATTTGATGAACAAGCATGATGCAAAGCCGAGGCTGATTCGATGGATATTGTTACTTCAGGAGTTTGATGTTTAGATCAAAGACAAGAAGGGTAGCGAAAATGTTATTGCTGACCACTTATCAAGATTGAAACAAAAAGATGAGAAAGAGAAAGGAGTTCAAATTACTGACCATTTCCCTCATGAAAAACTTTTTAAGGCTACAACATAATTAGTTATAGCAGAACGACCATGGTTCGCAGATTTTGCGAATTTTCTTGCCAGTGGTATTCTACCACCAGAGCTAAGTAGGGAGCAAAGAAAGAAGTTTTATGCTGACGTTAAACACTACTACTGGGATGAGCCCTTTCTGTTTAAACAATGTGCTGACAACATTATCAGAAGATGTGTTGAAGAAAACGAGACTGGAGAAATATTGAGGCAATGCCATAATGCCCCATATGGAGGACATTTTGGAGGGCTGAGAACTGCAACCAAGGTATATCAATCTGGATTATATTGGCCCACAATCTTTAAAGATGCTCATCATTTTGTGAAGATGTGTGATAAATGTCAGAGAAGAGGGAATATCGGAAACAAAGACGAAATGCCAATGACATGCATTCATGAAGTTGAATTATTCGACGTGTGGGGCATAGACTTTATGGGACCCTTTCCTCCATCAAGAAACAATCTTTACATACTGGTAGCAGTGGACTACGTTTCCAAATGGGTTGAAGTGATAGCCAGTCCGTTGAACGATGCAAAGACTGTAATCCGCTTCTTACACAGGAATATTTTTACACGGTTCGGTACGCCAAGGGAATTGGTGAGCGACGAGGGAACACATTTCATCAACAGAGCAATGGCAGGCGTGCTTCAAAAATATAACATTAAACATAGAATTGCAACACCTTACCCCCTCAGTCGAACGGGCAAGCTGAAGTCTCGAACAAGGAAATTAAAAGCATTTTGGAAAAAGTAGTGGGACCATCGAGAAAAGATTGGTCAATGCATTTAGAGGATGCGCTATGGGCATACCGTACAGCTTTCAAAACTCCGCTGGGAATGTCACCGTATCAACCTGTATTTGGGAAAGCATGTCATTTGCCATTGGAGCTAGAACACAAGGCATTTTGGGCTATGAAAAAGTTGAACCTTGACATGAATCTAACAGGACCCGCACGAATGAAGCAATTGCTAGAATTAGAAGAACATAGGCTTTCTGCCTATGAAAATGCCAAAATCTATAAGGAGAAAACAAAGCTGTGGCATGATAAAAGAATCAGACCAAAAACATTTGAAATAGGACAAAGAGTACTTTTGTATAATTCAAATTTTAAGCTCTTTCCTGGAAAACTAATGTCTAAATGGTCTGGTCCTTTTCGAATTGTGCAGGTCAATACGAGTGGAGCAATCAAAATCATGAATGACCAAGATGGAAGTGAATTCACAGTCAATGGACAACGCTTAAAACATTACTGGGGAGAAGATCTTGGAAATAAAGGATCTTCAACACCCCAACTTATTGAGTAATGCGGCAAGGAAATGCTTGGAGCACAGGCGATTGGTATTTCTAATTTTACGCTCCAAGCTTTATAATTTGTGTTAATTTTTCCTTTTTGTGAACTGGTTGCATGAAAATTTAAGTTGTTAGTTGGCTGGCTGATTTAATAATTGCTGTTCTGGAATGTTGATACCTTTATGTTATAGCAATTTATTTCTTCCTGTTATTTTGTTATATTATTTTTCTTCCTATTATTTTATTGAATTTCGGAAATGAAAAAAAAAAGAAAAAAGAACGAAACAGTATTTTGCCAGAATTGAGAACGTGGAGGAATCAAAAGAACACGTTGCATGCGAGGGTAAAGTTCATTAAGTTTGATAACAGGTGTCGAACAATCCTACGGTGAGGATCAATTTTGCAGGTTTGAAAAGCAAAAGGGCTGCTGGCATTTAAGGTTGAAAAAGGAGAAAAGTCGGAAAGCACTTTCTTGGCCTTTTCAAAAATCTTGCCGATTTAAACTCTTCCCATTCTCTCTCTCTTGCGAAAAATCATTTGATCCCTCTGAAATTCTGTTCTTCATCTTCTGCTAAAGCTCTCCAAAACCCTAAAAAGACCTTCCAATTCTTCAAAATCTCGATCACAAATGGCCCCAAAGACGAGAGCGCAGAAAGCTAAAGCTGTTGAAGAAGGGGAGAGACCATTGCCACAGGTGCATGGTCCGCTGGATGCACCGCAATCTAGCCCAATCATCATCAATGATGATTCCCCCTTAATAGAGGAAGAAGTTCCGCTGGTAAGAAGGCGAAAGGCAAAAATACCAATCGCGGCTGTGAGAGAAACTGAAACCCTAAACCCAGTGCACGCGAGGTGCGAGAAGAGGTTGATCCAACCTCTGAGCCGAGAACTGACGCGAGGGAAGAAGCCGAGCAGCAAAATGAAGGAGAATCGAGAGAAGAAGAAGGCATGCAAAGAAAAGAGGATAATGAGGAAATCTGGAGAGAAGTAGAAAAAGAAATGGAGGAGGCAGAGAAGGAAAAGAGAGAAGAAGAAGAAAAGAAAAGAAAGAGACCCGAGAAAGGCAAAACAGTAGAGGAGCCCGCGAAAGAAAGGGCTGAAGGAGTCGAGAAAGTAGCTGGATTCGACTTGAATCAACCACCAGTGGCTGA
>JBBMEF010074192.1:0-10325 GCA_037832685.1 Sicyos baderoa | reverse complement strand
TCGCCTCAAACATTATTATGGTGAAGAATTCCGCACGGCGGAATTCAGCACCCTTCTTGACGATTAAAATTTCACAACCCATCTCTTTACTTCAATTATTTATTCTGTCTTTAATTTTTATGCCTTTAGATTAATGTCGGGCTGCCTTAAATCTAAATCGCATATGTTAAATTTTTTATTTCCCTTGAGAACTTACTTATCACTTACATTCTTTTACATTATCTATTTTTTAGTTTTCATTATTTTTCGCAATATTGCTCTGTTTGTCATTCTTTCATATGATTGTTTTCGCAATATTGCCCTCTTTCCGTGATTACTTGTTTTTACACTTTGTTTATTTTTTGATTGATGTCGACCCACAAACAAGGAGCTCTGTTCGATTCGAAACTTCACAACCTTGTTTAAGTTTGGGGGTCCTGAAGTCATTGAGGACAATGCCTTCTTTAAGTTTGTGGGAATTGTTGCCTACATTTAGAGTGCACCTTGATGTAGGCTTTCAGCCACAAATAAATCGCACCCAGCAAAAGGGCTATTTGATAAAAAAAAATATATATATATATACATATACATAGACCCGCTGAAGTATGCAAATGCATTAAAAAACCATCCTTGGGGGGACAAAAACACTTGCCAAAATAAGCAAATTCAAAATGCATGAGAGGCAAAGCGAATCAAAGGGATAGTTGCCCAAGTCTAAAAAAAAACTATTTACCCAATCATGATGGGAGAAAATAGCTAGACTGTAAAAGGAGAGAATTTGCTTTGGCAAAAGGTGAGCGAATAAAAACTTTTTCAAAAGTTGAAGAAGTCGGGAAACGAACAGAACAACTCCAAGTTGAAGGAAGATGAAAGCCAAATCAAAGCAACATTGTATAAATAATCCGTTAAGAACGAGTGCAACAAATGCGCTACTTCGTATTGACAGGTAACAATAGTAGCAATATGCGAATTATAATGCTCATTGAGAAATACATAGATAACAAGCATGTATGCATGATAGGAAATCAAAACGAAAATAAAATTTAACAATTGTGATGCTTTATTTTAGGCTGCTGTCATTTTTCTTTATGCATAATTACTCAAGACGAGTAATAATTCAAGTGCCGCTCAGGTCAGTTTCAGAAGAAGTTCCAGCCTCACTGACAGGGTAACCAGAGTAACCGAGGTCGCTTTCAGCCGCGTCAGCAGGATCGGGTTAAGCAGAACCCAAAGTGTAACACGTGTGGAAGGTTTCATCCAGGGGCTTATCGCGTGGGAACTGGTGTGTGCTTTAGATGTTGGAAAGAGGGGCACATGGTCCGGGATTGTACTCAGGCTGCAGCGCCAGTTCAGCCAGTCCAGCAGCAGCAGTAGGGTCGGGTGTTTGCCACGACTCGTTAGGAGGCGGATCGTACAGATGCCTCTGTGGCAGGTACGCTTCTTGTTCTGGATCATTATGCTTTTGTTTTGTTTGATTCCGGTTCTACGCATTCGTTTATATCTTCTGCTTTTGCTGAGTCTGCATGTTTAAGTTTAGAGCCTTTAGGATTTGAGATGTATGTGGCAACTCCCTCGGGAGTTAGCATGTTAGCAAGTCTAAAGGTTAAAGAGGGTCGGTCCAGATAATCGACGAGTTGTTAGAGGTCTCACTCATAGTGTTGGCTATGAGTGGTTTTGACGTGATCTTAGGTATGGAGTGGTTGTTAGAGAACCACGTGGTGATTGATTTCCGTCAGAAAGAGGTAGTTTTCAGGCCACCTGGTCGGCCCAGTTTTAAGTTTCAAGGAGTGCAGAGCGGGGTGTGTCCGCCTTTAATTTCTGCAGTGAAGGCCTGTCGTTTGTTAGCTCGAGGAGCTTGGGGATTCTTGGCCAAGTTGTCTGGGGAGAGCAATGCCCCGAAGACCGTTAACCAAGTGCCAGTTGTGCAAGAGTTTGCCGACGTGTTTCCAGAGGAGTTACCAGGCTTACCGCCAAGGAGAGAGGTGGACTTTACCATCGAGATTGAGCCGGGAACCCTGCCCATCTTAAAGGCTCCGTACCGTATGGCGCCAGCGGAGTTAAAAGAGTTGAAAGAGCAGTTACAGTAGATTCTTGACAAAGGCTTCATTCAACCGAGTGTATCCCCGTGAGGAGCACCAGTACTGTTTGTAAAGAAAAAGGACGGATCGATACGCTTATGCATCAACTACCGTGAGTTGAACAAGGTAACAGTTAAGAATAAGTATCCCTTACCGCGTATTGACGACTTGTTTGATCAGCTCCAGGGAGCCTCAGTATTCTCCAAGATTGATTTGAGGTCAGGCTACCATTAGTTAAGGATTCAGGATGCGGATATCCCCAAAACAGCTTTCAGGTCAAGGTATGGTCACTATGAATTCGTGGTTATGTCATTCGGACTGACCAATGCCCCAGCAGCGTTTATGGACATGATGGACAGAGTGTTCAAGGCTTTCTTGGACCGCTTTGTTATTGTGTTCATAGATGACATTCTGATTTATTCTAAATCCGAGGAGGACCATGCCTTGCACCTCAGACAGATCCTAACAGCTTTGAGAGAGAATCGGTTGTTCGGTAAATTCTCAAAGTGTGACTTTTGGCTCAAGGAAGTGGCTTTCCTTAGACACGTTGTGTACAAGGAGGGAGTGGCAGTGGACCCTTCTAAGATTGAAGCAGTCAGCTCGTGGGCCAGACCGACTTCAGTTTCAAAGATTCGTAGCTTCCTGGGTTTGGCAGGTTACTACCGTCGGTTTGTTCAGGGTTTCTCAGTTATAGCAGCGCCGTTGACCAGACTGACCAGATTGACCAGGAAAGGGATTGACTTTGTTTGGGATGACAGATGTGAAGAAAAATTTGCTCAGTTGAAGCTTCGTTTGACCACAACATCAGTTTTAGCAGTTCCCGAGGGTACATAAGGTTTTGTTGTTTACAGTGATGCTTCGAAATTTGGGTTGGGCTGTGTTTTGATGCAGAACGGTAAAGTGATTGCTTATGCCTCAAGACAGTTGAAGACTTATGAAAAGAATTACCCAACCCATGACATGAAACTAGCAACTGTAGTCTTTGCCCTTAAAATTTGGAGAAATTACCTTTACGGAGAGAAAATTCAACTGTTTACTGACCACCAGAGCTTAAAGTATTTCTTTACCCATAAAGAGCTAAACATGAGACATAGGAGGTGGTTAGAGTTGGTTAAGGATTATGACTGCGAGATCCTGTACCACCCAGGAAAAGCAAACATTGTGTCAGACGCTCTGAGTAGAAAGACTTCGCATTCTACAGCTTTGTCGAATCCCAGGAGTTTTATTAGGAAAGACCTCGAGAGAGTCGGCATAGCAGTTATGCTCGACGAGGTTGTAGCCCGAGTAGCACAGTTAACCATTCAGCCATCAATTCAGTAGAGGATCATTGACGCTCAGTTGAATGATCCTAAGTTAAACAGTTTGTATGAGAGAGTTCAGGCTGATGGTGATTTTGATTTTGTGATCTCTTCAGATGGTGGTTTGAGGTACAGAGGACGTCTGTGTGTTCCAGCAGATGACAGTATCCGTTCAGAGTTGTTGACCGAAGCTCACACTTCGCCGTTTGTGTGGCACCCAGGCGGTAACAAGATGTATCAGGACCTTAAACAGACCTTTTGGTGGATGGGCATGAAGAGAGAGATTGCTCAGTTCGTTAGCAGGTGTCTCACTTGTCAGCAAGTGAAGGCGCCTAGACTGAAACCTGCAGGGTTACTTCAGCCGCTCAGTGTTCCGCAGTGGAAATGGGAAGAGATAACCATGGATTTCATTTCAGGTTTGCCCAAGACACAGAGGAGTTACACTCAGATCTTACTTGTTGTGGAAAGATTGACCAAGTGTGCGCACTTCATCCCCGGTAGAATAAATTATACCGTGGAGCAGTGGGCACGTTTGTTTCTTGAGCAGATTGTTAGGCACCATGGTGTACCCGTTAAGATCATCTCCGACTTGGATTCCCGTTTTACATCCAGGTTTTGGAGGGCTCTTGAGGAAGGTTTGGGTACCGAGTGCAGTTTCAGTACAACTTTTCACCCCCAGACTGATGGACAAACAGAGAGGGTGAATCAGATTTTAGAGGACATGATGAGAGCTTGTGTGTTAGACTTTCCTGGTAGTTGGGACCAGTACTTGTACTTAATGGAGTTTGCTTACAACAACAGTTATCAGACAAACATTCAGATGACACCGTTTGAAGCGTTGTATGGCAAGCATTGTAGATCGCCAGTTTTCTGGGAAGAGATTGGGGATAGACAGGTTTTGGGTCCCGAGTTGTTGCAGTTGAACAACGAGACGGTTCATAAGATTAAGGCCAGGATGTTGACAGCTCAGAGTAGGCAGAAAAGCTACGCCGATGTTAGGCGTAGGAACTTAGAGTTCGAGGTACGTCAGCATGTTTTTCTTAAGGTTGCACCAATGCGCGGTGTTCTGAGGTTTGGAAAGTGGGGCAAGTTGAGCCCCAGGTTTGTTGGACCCTTCGAGGTTCTCGAGAGGGTAGGAGCAGTTGCATACAGGTTAGCATTGCTGCCTTCCTTGGCTGCAGTACATAATGTGTTCCATGTGTCGATGCTTCGTCAGTATATTCCAGATCCTTCGCACATCATTGATTATGAGCCTTTGCAAATAAACTGGGACCTGAGTTTTGAGGAGAAACCGATTAAGATTTTGGCCTTTGAAAAGAAAGTTCTGAGGAACCGAGGAATTGATCTTGTTAGAGTTCAGTGGCGTAGTAAAAAAGCAGAGGAAGCTACTTGGGAGTTAGAAGGTGAAATGAGGAAGAGCTACCCGGAGTTGTTCCAGTCACAGTGACTTCCGAGGACGGAAGTTTCCCAAGGAGGGAGTATTGTAGCGGCCTGGGAATTTGGAAGGTGTCACAGAAACATAGGGATGCGAGACCTCGGCATCGAGCTATATCAGCATGAACCACCACTAGCCTGCGACTAGATCCCGCACACAGCACGCTTGCATTGTGAGTCGGTCCTGCCCAAAGGCTGCAGTCATTTGGGTATGTCAACACGATGTAAATCAGGTTGACGAACGGGGACAGGTCAAGCCTTGTTCCTTCCCAGCCAGCGTGTAACGACCCGAGAGTTTGGATCGTCACTTGAGGTTAGTCTCGACCGTTACGGTTACCGTTGGATAATTAATTGGAAGATTCTTGGTTGTTAATTTGTCGTTCTTGGTTTTCTTGATTTTCAGGTGCAAGAATTGTCTCGAGAGTTGTTGTTTGTAAATAAAGAAAAATAGGAGTTAATTAAAGGTTAAGGTGGGATTCGATCCCTTGCCCTTGGGGTGGTTGGTTTAAAGAAAATAAAGATTTAAATTGTTTTCCTTCGCCGAGACTCGAAGGGGGGATTTTTAGGCATTTTAATTAAGTAAAGGGATTAAATCAATTTGGGGCTTTTGGCGTAATCTCATTTGTTGATCGATCTCATCTTCCAAGAGTCAGCCGTTCTTTGTTGTTCGTCGTTCTCCATCAGCCGTCTCCTCATTCGTTCCATCGCTCGGGATTTGGTCATCAAAGATTCAAGGTTTGTGATCATTTCTTCCCTTATCCTTCATCGATTTCGTTGTTGTTTCATTGGTAGGGGTTTTTGCTGCGTTCTTGATCAAGAAGGGGTTGTTTTGACTTTGTTTGGGTTCTTGATCTTGAATTCCTTGCAGCAGCTTTGTTGAGAGAGGTTCGACGCCAGCAGCAGCCCAATGCCATCGATCCGCTCGGTGTCGCACGCCTAAACAGCCGCCCATCCGTAGCAGATTCCACCGCTCGTCCGCAGCAGGTTCCGTTCGCAGCAGCACTCTGTCGATCCGTCGAGCAGCACCAGCAGGCGCCCAGCCCTTCGTTCCGCCCAGCCTCGTCGCCAACCGACGCCACGCACGAACAGCAGATCACGCTCGGCCCCGTGCGCGCGTAGCCGCATCGTCCAGCCCCTGCCGCACGTCGACTGGACCGTGACAGCGTCTTCTTCTTCGCTGTTGTCCAGTCGTAGCAAACAGCTGCTTCCTTGCTGTCCTCGGGTAAGTTGGTTTCTGCCATATGTGTTTTGTGGGCTGCTTGCTTTAGGATGGTTTGGTGATCATTGTATATTTGTCTTAATTGCTAGGAGTGGTTGGAGTTCTTGGTTGGCTTTGTTAGGAGGTTTATCTAGAGGAGTTCGCTCGTCAGTAGCCCAAGACTGCCGCCCAAAGGGGCTGGGAACGATCCATTGGGTGCGAGCCTACTCTTGGACGTATCCTAGTTGCGGCGTACGGTGCCAAATGGCTGGCAACAGTTTTGTGCCGAGGTCTCGCACTCCTGTTGTCAGTGACACCGATCCGAGTCATTAGGACATGCGAAACTGGACTAGGTCAGGTAGCCCTAGACCCTACTTCACCTGGTGCCAGCAGCATGATGTACATGTTTATGCTCACTACAACGCCGAGTGGAGAGCTCCCTCGGACTCTTGAGTTCAGTATACCCCACAGGTTAACAGTTCATGATAGTACAAGCAATTCAAGACTGAGAGCTCGAATAGTTAAGGTTTACTGAAAGTTTATTATCTGTTAAGTCCTGAAAGCAAGTAAAGGGTGTAAGTCCGTAAAATGGCAACCACGTAAAGTAAAGCATGAAAGATAGTTAAAGCATGTTGTTTGTGCCTTGTATACTTTAGACTGGATGATAGCTTTTAACGCATTGTACCCCAGTGGGGATTCTTACTAAGTAACTTAGTGTACTCACCCTTATTTCATGTGGTTCCGCAGGTAACCTGTACCAGCAGCGCTGATGGTTGAAGGAGTGGTGGACGGATCATGGATACGTTTCTGATTTGTTTTAATAAACTAAATTGCACTCTGAGTCTTTACTTATATTTATGGATGTTTGTTGTTGTTTAAACTGCATTTAGATAGGGCACGGAGCCCTTAGGTGGTTTTGTTATATGGACATCTGCAGGTTCTATTGTTTTGAATAAAATGACTATGTTATATCTATTTTAAAATATATCTGGCCAGAGAGGCGTATTTAAATGATTTGACTTGAAACAGGTTGCTGGAAACAGGGACAGGTTTTAGTTATTAACTGATAGTTGTTTTAATTAAATGCGAGCTGATTGATGTCCATTCTGTTTATGTTTTCCGCTTTTGAAAGTCATGCATGTAGTAAAGGTCTAGGTTTAGGACCGTATTCCGGTCGGGTCTTTACAGCGGGGCAACTATACGTCGTGCCGTCTCGCGGCAAGCGCTACGGACTGGGTATGCCACTTGTAGGGTTAGCTAAACCGTGCTGGCGGTCAGGGACGGAGTATATGTTCTCGCGCATCCCTACCCGTGGGGCAATTTACTTTTTGCCCTCTCGCCCATAGATGATGACTCTCCTAACAAAGCTATGCTAAGATAAATAATCATACAGATATCCAGCGGATAAATAGGAAAACATCCTAACATGGCACTATCCATAAGACAGATAGACATGCTGAACAGAACAACCAACATGCATTTAGCAAGTGAAAGAAACAACAAACATGCTAGACAGCTTTTCCAGAAACACAACTATACATAACATGCATTCAGCAATTTATCACCAAACAAACAAGTATCAATATTAAGTTGCAGGGTCCACACAACCCCGGTAAGAAATGCTTACCTGGAATGTCGGTCTAAAACACAAGCTAGCAACTCCTAAACGATGGCAATCAAACACGAGAATCCTTGCAATTTAATAGATAACAAATAATTAATATAAATTAAATAAATTAACCTAAACAGCCCCTGAATCGAACTCGAACAGCAGCTAAACCAAAAGACGAAGGACAGCGAGAAGATACCCAAAGAAAGGCTGGACAGCGGCTCACTTTGCGGTTGCACGCGCGAGCGAAGGGCAGTGACGGCTGAGGCGAACGGTCTCGGGCGGAAACAACAGGTGTTATTTGTTGTGCTGTGCAGCTGGCGTCAAACTGTGCATCGACTATTGGCGTGCGGCTTCGCTGATGTGGGCGGGGCGAAGCACTACAGTGAACGAACTGCTTCTGGCTGTGGACGAACTGCTTCT
Organism: Sicyos baderoa; assembly: GCA_037832685.1. Classification (NCBI taxonomy): domain Eukaryota; kingdom Viridiplantae; phylum Streptophyta; class Magnoliopsida; order Cucurbitales; family Cucurbitaceae; genus Sicyos; species Sicyos baderoa. Next base: position 2,306 of record JBBMEF010074192.1, on the reverse strand, counting down.
AGCTGCGCCGAATGGGCTGGCAAAGTCGGACAGGGACGCTTCTGCTGCAAACACGAAGGCGCTACTTCTCGGCTGTACAGTTCGCAAGACAGCAGCAAAACAAACAACAAACCCATCAACAACCAGAACTTCAATCACAACAACCCGACTCGAAACCAAAACAAAAAACAAGGCGTGAGAACCTTACCTCTAGGATCGACGGAAACGCAAGGGAGAAGACACGAAAGCAACAGCTAGGAGTTCACTTCCTTGGCAGCAGCTTCTACGATTCAACCAAGCAAAATAATAACCAACAGCCCCTCGGTCAATAATGGAATGACAACAAACAAGCAACACACGAAGAGGAAGAAGAAGATCGAACGAGAGCTAGAAGTATGAATAGAAAAACACCTACCTCGGGGATGGCTGCTCGCGCGTAAGGAGAAGATGGAGCTGGTAGAACAGTCGGCGGCTAAGGGTGATTTTGCGTGAAAGTGAGAGCCAAAGAGGAATAGACTTAGTTATTTTAATCACTTAATTCTTTTTCTTTTAAATTTCAAATACAATAGCTCTCCATGAGGGCAAAGGCTCAAATCCTAGCTTGGTCATTATTTAAAAACGATTACATCTTTAGCTTCCCAACCCTTGGCCTCCCTCAAAGACCAAGGTTCGATCCTCCATGGCGACAAAATTTCCAGCAATTAAATCCTTAATTTAATTACAAGCTAAACCAATCCATCTAAGGGTCAAACGACGAACCGGAAACTCGGCGTTGTAACTAGTGTGTGCATGCATCCCATGCTGCTGACACCAGGTAAAAGCTTGGTTTAGGGCTAACTGCCCTGGTCCAGGTTCGCATGACCTAACGACTCGGATCGGTGTTGCTGACAACAGGAATGCGAGACCTCGGCACGAAACTGTTGCCAATCATTTGGCATCGTACGCCCTCAGCTAGGATACGTCCAAGGGTAGGCTCTCACCCAATGGATCGGTCCTAACCCCTTCAGGCGACATTCTTGGGCTACTGCAGACACGCTGAGATCGTGTTGGCGACCGGGGACGGGACAAGCCTCATCATCCTCTCGACATTCTCGGCTACCTTTGGCCGCTGACCCAAGACTACGGACTAGGCTGCCACCACGGTTAGCTGAACCATGGTGGCGGGTCAGAGACTCCTGAAAACTCTGACTAAGGTACGCAAGTATTTAACAGACAACTTTACATAATTAGGATGGACGAATCGGATCCTAACATGGTACTATGAACATACAGTCCATCCTAGCATGGTGCTAAATATTAAAGCAAGAAACATGCATGTCAATAGAGTTTCACAAGTAAACCTATCCACTAGCATACAACAGTTGATACACAAGCATACAAGCAACTATATAGAAAACAACGTATCCTCCATGAACCATAGTAAGGAAATCCTTACCTTGGTTTGGAGACAACAGCGAAAGCGAAGGGAACAAGCTGCAGACTCACACAATCACCTAGCAAGGATAGCATGCACAAACGATAAACTATTCATCTAAACAGCCTCTAATTCACTTGGATAGCACCTAACAATCAGACGAAGGCAAGGAGACAATACCTAAAATGGAGAACAAGGTTGCTCGGCAATGTGTGTTCGCTAGGGCGAAGCTTCGGCGAAGCGAACACTGCCCGAAGCTGCTGGATGAAGGCTGTCTATGGCTGACGGTTTGCGGTTGCACGCACGAATTGCAAGGATCAACGAACGGTTTGGCGACGGAGCGAACACGTGCGGAATGAAGGTAGTAACGGCCCAGGTTTTCGGAACGTCATTTCAGGACGGTTCGGCCGTTATTTCCTGTTAGTTGGTCCTTGCTCTTCGTGGTAGGATCAGGAGTTAACGTTGGAGTCTCGGTTTGTAAAGTGAGTTGTAAAAGGCTTTGGTTTCGAGTTTGATGCCTTATGTTTAATTGGAGAATAAATTGTAACTTAAATGCGCTATTGGTGAGGCTTGAACTCATGCCCTTGGAGTACTTGTTGGAGATGGAAAATTAAGGAATTTATTTATGCCGTCGCCGGGGCTCGAAGGGGGGTTCTATTTTTATTAAGGGTTTTAAAGAGGATTTTTGTGGATTAAAGAAAAAGGGGATTTAATTGATGTTTTAAAAAAAAAGAAAAGAAAAAAAGAAAAAAACGTGGGTTTTGCGATTTGCGTTTCAAGCCGATGCTTGCGTTTTCATCTTCTCCATCGAAGAAGCCACGATCGTCGAATCTTCTTCTCCATCGAAGAAGCCAGCGTGCGACGAATCTTCTCCTCTGAGGTATGTCTGCGTTCTTGCCTAGTTTCTCCTTTG
>JBBMEF010074181.1:0-10326 GCA_037832685.1 Sicyos baderoa | reverse complement strand
GCCACGCAATGCCCCCAGTTTGTAATTAGTTTGGGGAAAATTCCCCATTTTCCATTTTTTTTTTTTTCTGACCCTATATTACAAAAAATCCATTTTTACCACCCAACGTTTGTATTCAAGATGGATTTTACATTTGACACGTGTCACTTTTCTATCCACAACTTTATTCTTTTGCATGAAGCCAAAGCCACAGACACTTATTTTTTTAATCACAAAAACTATTCAAAATATTGATTTAATTGGTGGATAAGATTGATTTAATTTGTGGAATTTCTAATCCCAGGAAAAATAATTTGTGGATTTTCTTGAGTGGGCGGCTGCCCTGGTCCATTTTTAAAACAAGCAATTTCAATATGGGATTATTTAAAGTCCAAGTCGGTTTATAACGTATAATTCAATTTGCCCTTATTTGAAATTTTTTATGCTTTTTTGTCTTATGTTTGAAGTTGTTTTCATGATTTTTCTATGAGGAGTAGGTTAAAAAGTTGCTTCAAAAATAGAAAAATAATGTATTTATATCTTTAGTCTATTTTAATTCTCTTGGCAAGACATTTTTGTAAGGAAAAAGTATTTGTTTTTTAATAGATTTAGAGTAAAGTTTCTGTTTAATCATTAATTAATTATTTATCTTTTTTATTTTTTTAATACAAAGTCATTATACTTTAAAATCAAACATTTCAAAAATCTTGAATTTAATATTTTAATATTATTGAAATATCATAAATTGAAATATTTAATTTTGAAATATAAGAATAAAATAAAAACTATTAACAGACTAAAACGTACACTGGCTTTTTGTTCGTGGTAATTTACCACGATCATGAGTTTGATTTTAAAAGTATGTATTTGACTGTTATTTTTTTGTTTAACCTAAAAGATTTCATATTAATAGATTTTTTTTTTCTTTTTTTTTATAAATTCAAGATATGTCTCTTATTTACATAGGAGAAGTAGACTTTGTTTATATTCTCAACTCCTAAAAATAAGTCATCTATACAAAATAATAATAATAATAATAATTTTGTTGTAGTTTTAAATTCACTCCTACATTGTTTCAAACAAAAAAAAAAAAATCATTCTCTACATTATAATATAATATCATGAAATATATTATATAGATCTAGATAGTGATCAGAAGTACTATATTATTTTATTAAAAAAAGCGAAGACCTCCAATTTCTGTTGCTTTAAGTGCTCAACATTTTATTTAAAAATAAACAAGAATAATAAAACTCAAATTTTGTGTTTTAAATTATATAATATCATCATCAAAACGTGGATATTTAATTTACGTAAAATGTCGTCTAGGTTTTAGTTTCTTTACAATATTTTCATTATCGTTAACATGGAAAATATATTTTGAAATTTAGAATATTTGAAACATGGTAGAGTAATGATCCGGATTGAATGATTGGTACATTAAAAAACCAAAAAAAAAATATTTATAAAAAACAGTTTAAATAAATAAATAATATGGAAATTAGGTGCACATCCAGATAAGTTTATCTGGCTAATCGTCACCTAACAATAATTTATGATTATCATTTGGAATTTATTAAGTTAATGTTTGCTGTCATTTCTCTTACATAAAATACGGACAAGTTCTACAAAAATATATAAAATACAGACAAGAAACATTTGAATACTGTAATTGCAATTGGTAGGGTTAAAAATTAGTAGTAATTTATTTTCAGTAGAGTTATTCATCTTAACCAATTGATCAACTCTTCCAATTGTTAACAAAAACTTACTTTCAAAGTAGATGAGATTCAAGTCAAAATAACCGAACACATCACCAATTCATTCGATACAACAAAAATTATATTTAAACTCAATAATAACTTTGATATTTGTACTCTAACTTTGATTTGATTTTCTCATTATTTATTAAATTTTTCAGAAATTTAATCTCATACTTTCAAATGATCATTAATTTGGTATCTAAACTTAAAATGTACCTGAAATTTAGTTTGAAGTTTACTTTTATTTGGCTAAACAAAATAATAATAATTTTAATTTAAGAAAAGCCATTTTATAAATATTCTTACCAAATCTCTTAGACAAAAGGTTAATAGAAACTAAGTATACTTGAAAAAAATCAACCATGAATTAACGTGATAGACTTATTTTAAAATACATAAAAATTAAAAGGATTTTTTTTTAAAATATATATCGAACAAATTTACAACAAAAAGAAAAATAAATTGATTTTATAGGTTTTTTTTTATAACCATTTGAGTTTTGATTTTTAATTTTTTAAATTTAAGTTTATTTTTACTCAAATTTTCTATTATATATCCCAGTTTTTCTATACTGTATCCATCTATCTCTTCTTAATAACATAGGTAAATGTTAATTAACTTTCAAAAAATAAACAAGTTTATAGAAATACATGTTCATTTTTTCTAAATTTTTGTGTAATTTTATAAATATGTATGAAAGGTAGATTCCAAATAAAAAAAATATAATAAAATAATTGTTGTAGATTTAAATTCTAAAAATAAAAAATAAAATAATTATTAAATTGGATCATAGCTTTTTTATTTTTGAATTCTCATATTATTGATCTTATTAATTATTATGGGAAAAAAATTAACCAAAAGATTATGTTTAGAAAAGTAGAGTTTTTTGTATGTTGGTATTCGCGAGCGTGGGGATGAGGATGGTATGAATTTACCAGTTTGCCCAACGTGGTTAAGACATGCGTAAAACAACAAAGATCCGTTAGATTCGTTTGTCGTTTGTAATATAACTACTACTATTTATTTTTTTATTTTATTTTAACCATAGCTAAATAGCATTTATTTTTTGAAATAACGTAAACCAATTTTGATTGAAAATAACTATATATATATATATATATATATATATATATATATATATATTCAAACCTTTGATGTAATTACATAAAAAAAAAAGTTAAATTATAGAAAATGTTTTTGAATTATGGAGTTCATGTCAAACAGATTTTTGAATTATGTGTTCCACATTGAATCTATTTTTTGATTATCAATTTAACGTAAATTGATTGGGTTAATTTTTGCTATATTTAGTTATTTTTAAACATATTACAAGTGACAATACAATTGGATCAAAAAATACAAATTAACTTAAGCTAATGTTCAATAAATTTGCATAAAAAAGTTGGAGGCGGAATATGGGTCCCAGTGCAAGCGAAATGAAGCTCATTGGGCGGCCCATAATTAATGAAATATATGAATAATATCCATATCACTAAACATTAAAACTAATTAAGTCTAATCTCTCTGTAATCATCCACTCCCTTCTGGTACTTTCTCCCCATGCCCATAAATACCCTTTTCCCCATTCCCAAATCTCCACACTCAGCCACTCCTTCTCACTCAAACCCTAACAAAAGAGCGAACAAAAAGAAAAAATGACAAAGGACGTTGAGGTAGCCGAGCAGGCCAAGGACTACCAAGACCCGCCCCCGGCCCCGCTCATCGACCGGGACGAGCTAACCAAATGGTCCCTCTACCGAGCCGCCATCGCCGAGTTCATCGCCACGCTCCTCTTCCTCTATGTCACCGTGCTCACCGTCATCGGCTACTCCCACCAGAGCGACAAGACCATCACCCCCTTCGACCCTTGCGGCGGCGTCGGCATCCTCGGCATCGCCTGGGCCTTCGGGGGCATGATCTTCATCCTCGTCTACTGCACCGCCGGCATCTCCGGCGGCCACATCAACCCCGCCGTCACCTTCGGCCTCTTCCTCGCCCGCAAGGTCTCTCTCGTCCGCGCCCTCCTCTACATCATCGCCCAGTGCGCCGGCGCCATCTGCGGCTGCGGCCTTGTCAAGGCCTTCCAGTCCGCCTTCTACGACCGCTACAAGGGCGGCGCCAACATGCTGGCTGACGGCTACAACAAGGGCACCGGCCTTGGCGCCGAAATCATTGGGACCTTTGTTCTTGTCTACACTGTCTTCTCCGCCACTGACCCCAAGAGAAGTGCTAGAGATTCTCATGTCCCTGTATGTACCACCGCCTCTGTTTTTGTTTCTTTCCCTAATTCATTAATTAACCTCACTAATTAACTCTGTTTTTTTCTTTTTCTCAAAGGTCTTGGCTCCACTCCCTATTGGATTCGCTGTGTTCATGGTTCACTTGGCTACTATCCCCATCACTGGAACTGGAATTAACCCTGCTAGAAGTTTTGGCGCTGCAGTCATTTACAACAAAGAAAAGGCCTGGGATGACCAAGTAATTCTTCTTTTAATTATCATTTTATTTTGTAAATTCTATTTTTATGAATGAATTTGAGTGGTAATTAATGGATGGGATTTGTGTGTAATTTGTTGGATTGTGCAGTGGATTTTCTGGGTTGGACCATTTATTGGAGCTGCCATTGCTGCAATTTACCACCAGTATGTGCTCAGAGCTGGCGCCATTAAAGCCCTTGGATCCTTCAGGAGCAACGCTTGATCAACTTTTCCCCCATATTTAATTGGTTTCATCAAGAACAACAATATTGTGTTTCTGTTTTGGTTTGATTTTATTTTATGCTGGATTTGGAACTCAATTAATGTTACCTGTGTTCTTCGCCCTTCGTGAAATGTTGAGTTCTTCATCAATTATTGGCCCTCGAAGTTGTACATATTTCCACTCCCGCCCCCCAGGAAAAGAAGAAAAACAAAAAAAGGGGCCATTGTGCAAATTGGGGCTGTTGTTTTGTTGCCGTATCTTTCTTTTGTGTTTCATCCTTATCCTTGTTTCATTAATAAAAGAATCTCCTTTATGTTCATTTTCCCCTTTCTTTACTACTTTTTATGGTGAAAAAATTATTAGCAATTTTTTGTTTTTTGTTTTTGTTTGTTGGGAGGAGATTTTCGATACCAATTTTAAGAACGGAATTTTGAACTAGTTATAAAATTAATATGTCATTATTCTCAATTTTTGAATGTGCATATTTTTAAGTTCTTGTTAATTTTTGCTGGATGACTAAAACATAAATGTTGTATTATAAAAAGATATTAACAACTAATTTTGATTGTATCAGTTTTCATTCATTATAATTTGGACCTCCCAAAATTTAAAAATTAGAGTAAAACCTGAAAATGATATTTTAACATATTGTTAATTTGTTACCTAAAATCAGTGGCGTGAAAATGACAGCACATAGATTAAAAAAAGATAAGGATTTGTGGTGGATGTGGTATCTTGAAATTCGGAAAGCACTGGAATTCTTATCTAGATGCAAATTTACAATACACAAAGGACTTCAAAATAATTAAAAATGAAAGAAAAGCAAAAATGTTAGGTCATTACACCTTAAGATAACATATCTTATCTTCAATTAACTTATTTTGTATGTTTGTGTGTCATTATTTCATTTTAGTAGGTGATGTCTAGCTGTTACATTATTATTTTAATTAGTCATTTTTCTTTATTTTTTTGGGAGGAGAGAAGAATAATTGATGTTGGACTTTAAGCATGACAACAGAGAGAGATAAAAGGGGTTTTTGAAATAATTAGTTGCATTGAATTGGGTTTGGTTTGGTTTGGTTTTATTTACACCACATACAGCATTGAAGAATATTCCTTTTGTGAATAATGCATTATTTGTTCATAGAGCCAAGACAATGACAAAATGGACAACTTAATTTTAACTAATATGGTGGTTGAGTTTAGCTTTATATATAGGACCTCCCTACAAGCTTCAATTTAATTTTAATGGATAAGTCCAAACTTGAAGATGATGATTATATTATCATTTTGAAAAATCATTTAATATTCCTCCTTTTGTTTTTCTTCAAGTATTTATTAATATTTTTCAATGTTTTCTAGAATTGTCCTTCATCATTATCACTTATAAAGAGATGTTTGTTTTGTAGGAAAAGAAATAAGGGTGTCTTTTTTATTATATACAAAAATAAAAATATCAGTATCAAGACTTGATGGTAACATTTAACTGTTATGTGTATGCCTATTTAGGCTTTTCAGTATGTTGTCCCTCCCCATAGGCATATATTCCAAAACACATCAATATAATCCATGTTGAGACTGAAGTAGTTAATTTTTTTTGAATTACTAAACTTGTTAACCCATCTAATTATATATATATATATATATATATATTTTTTTTTTTTTTTTTGATGTCCGTGACTGTTCGGGCCATTGTTCGGGCCAGTTTGCGTGCACAAGCGCACCTCGACTAATGTCTCAGAGCATACCGCCTGACCCTACAATATTTAGATGCCAATAAAATTCGTAGGTATTAATTTAAAATTAATTCATAGGTAGGTGACCACCGTGAGATTTGAACACATCCCCTTATGCACTTTAAGGCTCCTTATGACTAATTATATGTATTATAACAATTTAATCCACTAAACAATATATTTTAAGTTGGATTGAGTTTACTAATCTATTTATTTTTTCTCTCTAATTGAATTACAGAAAAAAATGTATTTTGATTTAAAAAAGTTATTGATGTATGTTCATTACCTAATAGTGTTTGTATTGTACAAAAGAAAAAGTGAAGAAAAAGAAAAAAGTGGAATGTAATAATCCATGTAGAAAAAATGGATAAAAGTGATTGTGTTGTTCTAGAATTAAATGTGGATATATATGAAGTTGCTTGGAAAAGTGATGGATATCCAACCTCATCCTTTCATGTATATACCAGATATATAAAATATACCTAAGAAAAAACCAATGCCACAACTTTTTTGTAGGGGCTAGTGCCCTCCAATCTTTGCAAGATGCCTACATTCACGTGGAGGGGACATTCAAAAATCAAATTCAAAATTGTGTTGTCCAACTATCATATATATTCGTATTATTCTTACTATAAATTTTCAGATTTAATTATAAAACAATTTTAAACACAATTTAACATGTATTTGATATGAGTAGGATGAATAAGTTTGAGGTAGAATTCGAAATGTGGGTAACAAAAGAAGAGAAAGAAATAATAAAACGTTGATTACTCGAGTCTACTATAAGATCAGTTTTGAGTTTGTATTATTAAACCGGTTGTTGTAGCAACAATCAAGCTTACATCTTTTTTTCAATGTTAAAAATGTTAAGGTAAAAGAAGTAACCAAGGTTTCAACTGATCCATATAAGTGTCAAACTAAATGCTATTTCCTATTAAGTTGATGAAGAGAAAAACAATGAGAAACACATATAGTTGATCAAAATTACAAATAGACAGTAAAAATTCAACATATTTAATTTTCTTTCTTGTTTGGTAGAAGAGATAAATGGCACTCCTTCCAAACACTCAACCACAACCTTCCCTTTATATATATGACAAAAAAAATTTGTAATTCTTGAAAGTACAAGAGTTTTTCTTTTTATGCTAGGTCACTTCTTCAAGGTCTAGTGGGATGGATGGAGTGTTTTCGCCAGTTCACTTGTGGGGTCCTTGCCTAAGAGAAGATCACATATGTCCATCCCCATTTACCATAAGCTATTTTGCTTGCTCATTCTGAAGCTTATTAATACAAATAAATTGCATATGAACAAAATAAATGACCATTTTCTAGTTTTTTCATTTCCAAATTCAAATATTAATGTTATGTCAAAATTTGGACTGACGATGAATATTTTGAAACGGAAAATCTCAAATGAATGGCATATCGGAAAATCTCAAATGAATGGCATATGAACTTTGTTAGTAGCTTATCTTTCGGGATTATTCTCTATATATGTATATAATATTAAGGAGACTACGTTCAAAAATGGTACAATTACCTTCAAATAATTGAAAGTCAAATACAGATTTTAGGAATCGAAGTTGTGAACTATGGTGTTTAATTGGATTTCCAACAACGAAATTATAAGGCTACCGATCCTTTCCATTTGTGCTTGGCCAGTCCGGAAGTCTTGACTAGTTTTTGTTGAGTCAGCACCTATCATGGCCTTTGGTAAACTCTCATAGCTGTCGGCCACATGGACAATATTGGGTGACCCACAACCACATGGTTGCATGGCCACTTTAGCCCTTACCAAGCCCTATAATGCGTTGGCAAAAATGCCCTTCAGGCTGTCCTACGTGGGTTGCCCAAAATTGTAAGACTGAGCTTAGAGTCGCCAAGCAAAACACAAATTGACAAAATTAGTTTTTTTTTTTTTTTTTTTTTTTTTTTTTTTTTTTTTTAATTTTATTTTAGTAATAAGGTTAGTGGGTTCAAAAACATAATTTGTGGTTGATTTCAAACTTAATGGTAAATATGGATATTATTTTTTTGTCTTTATTCGATAGCATCTTTGGCCGACACTAAAAAGACGTTTATTTATTTATTTTTTACTAATAAAATTAGTAACTTTAATGTCCCAAATTTCTGTATTAATTATAATTAATACACAATCAAAATCCTGTGTTTTAGCCTACACCTTTGAGGCCTGTCCAGCCTCCAGGCTCAATTTGCGCGGTTAGAGAAAGAAACACCAACAAAAAAAAACCTTAGAGTGTGTTTGAGCCCGTTTATGTATATGATTAGATTGATTATAATAATCTAATTTATGTTTGTCCTATCATTTATTATAGTCGGTCCTAAATTGTATGTCCGTTTATCAAAACTTTACGTAGATGATTTTTATTACAATAATCAACCTCTCAAACACCGTTTATCATAATCTATATTATAATAACCTGTCCTTCAAACATTGTTTATAATAACCCACAATTTATCACAACACTCCGTCTATCCTAACTAAATTGGTACTGCTCCAGTCACACCCCTAATGAAAAACACAAATCAAAACCGTCGGACGCTCAAAGGCCAAAATCGATATTAGAAATGACAAACATAGATATTGAGGTGGCGTATGAAGCAGGAGAAGTTATTGTACTTGATAACTCCTTTGCTAAACCCTCCATCTCATAAGGTTTTTTTTAGAACAAACCAATTACCAGAATGGAGAAGAAGGAAGTGGGTATATGAAAGTGCTCTGTTTTTTTTCCCTTCTTTTTTAGAATGTTTTTTTTTTTTTAAGATATGAGGCAGCACGATAAGTATTATTATTATTAGTATATTATATTTAGTACATTTACTCATTTACTATGACCACATCTTAAAGTTTGTTTGAATGCAACTTCTCTTGAAAGACCACCTTCCCCAAAATTGAATGGGTCGGTGGTGCGATTGATTATCTAGTTTGGTGTTAATCCATTTACACTTCATAAATATGAATTTGATCTCAATAATCGATATTTATAATCTCATTTTCTCGAATTTGTATTAAAAAGAAATCTCCATCCAAATGTTCTTTATAAACAATTATATTCACAGGTTTTCTTGCATCCCTCTTTGGTTATTACTCATTTTTTATGTCAACAAAAGTAGCAGCTTAACAATATTAATATATAATTAATGACAAAAAAGTGTTAGTTTGAATCTCCTGGCTCCGATGTTAATCTAAAAAAATCACTCATTTTTTTTTATAACTTCTCATACAAACGGCCTTTCAAACACTACGATATTTATTCTAAAAAAACAAAAAACAAAAAACAAAAAAAACACTAGAATATTTACCGGACCGATAGCCTTTCAAACCCGTGTCCAACCTCTACAAATCTCTAGGGTTATTACTGGACCGATAGCCTCTTTTGTATATTTAGGCCCACTTGGGATGACCTGACCAGTCTTTACTGGACGAAATGGATAGGCCCGGAGAAAAGCCCAAACATCAAATGCAATGTTTTTTTTCTTCTTTTTTTTGAAACTAATGTACTGTAGTTTTTAATTGTAGAAATAAATCGGAAATCAAACTAAAAATCATCACATTATAAAAATATATGTCTATTATAGTTTTTTTTATTCGTTCAAAAATTTCACTTATAGTCTAACTACAATTTTGCTAAAAACATGAATGGATATTTTTTTAAAGTTAATGAATACCTTTGAAATTATATTTAGGAAGATCTTGAAAAATTTATCAATAGTATTTTTAAAATAATTTGGCGTAATCCTTGTAAAATGATCAAAGTGTTCATGTTTCATTCTATTCGACACTAACTTTAATTAATTTAATGATGGCTACATTCAATTCGACATAACACGAATAAAATTAGAAAATATAACAAATTCCACTAAAATTTACTATATCTGTATTTAAAAAAAAAAATGTTGTAATAATAAATGAAAAAAGAAAGTTAGTATGGGAGTAGAGATGTCCATTTTCATCGTGGGGCCGGGGCCCCGCGGGGACCCGCCTCGAACGGGGCGGTGAATCCCCGTTTAGGCGGTGAATGGGGGAGTGAGTGGGGATGAAAAATTCCTCGCAACCTAAATGGGGATGGGGAATGCATTCCCCATCCCTGTTTCCCCGATCCCCGCCCCGTTTATATTTAATTTTT
>JBBMEF010074170.1:0-10326 GCA_037832685.1 Sicyos baderoa | reverse complement strand
AGCAAAGGAATGGTTAACAACAGTGGATGGAGTGGAGCACATTGAGTGGGAGGAATTGGCCAAGAGATTCCTACTCAGCGACACCGATCCGAGTCGTTAGGTCATGCGAACCTGGACCAGGGCAGTTAGCCCTAGACCCAACTTTTACCTGGTGCCAGTAGCATGAGGTGCATGTACACGCTCATTACAATGCCGAGTGGAGAGCTCCCTCGGGATCTTGATTTCAGTGCACCCACAGTGGAACCAGCCAAGGAAAGACGAGCAAAGTAAGACTGAGAGCTCGGAGTATGTATGATATGAAAGATATGTTATGTCACGTTATGAAAGAAAGCATGAAAAGTAAGAAAGCATGAAAAGTAAGAAAACATGGAAAGTAAGAAAGCATGGAAAGTAAGAAAGCATGAAAAGTAAAGTGAGTTAGTAGTGCCTTGTATACTTTTAACTAGATGACCGCTATTAACGTATTGTACCTCGGTTGGGGATTCTTACTAAGTAAACTAGTTTTACTCACCCTTATTGTTTGTGGTTCCACAGGTAACTTGGAGCAGCGACGCTGATGGCTGGAGGCGCAAATGATGGATCATGGACTATTTTTTTTAGACTATTCCATGTTTCAAACTACGTACTCTGAGTTGTTATAGTTAAGATGAATTTTAAGACTGTTTTCATTACATGTAGATAGGGCACAGAGCCCTTAGGACTTTTATTCGAATAACTGCCTTGATTCCTTTAAGTGTTTTTGGAATGAAAGATTATTTATGTTTTAAGATTCTCTGGCCAGGGAGGCAACTTAAATGTTTTGTTTTGGAACAGGTGGCTTGGAAACAGGCCGAGGTTCCTTAGTTAAAATATTGTATGATGCTCTGTTTTTAATCTCGAATCCGGCTGATATTCGTGTCATTTATTTCTGCATTTAAAGTCATGCATGTAGTAAGAACCTAGGTTTAGGATCGTTATTTGGTCGGGTCTTTACAGTTGGTATCAAAGCCAGAGTCATAGATTCTGTAGACTGACTTACTTTGTAGGTCGTTGTCCATGATCCTCTGCGCTCCAACAGCCATCAGGTATTCTCTCTAGTTAAATGCCTTAAGAAAGGGTTAAGAATATACAATGCTTAGCTCAAACAACCGCGACACCTCTTATTTGGTGTGATAATCAGAGTCCCATTGCGCTCACTGTCAATCCGGTCTTCGCACAAGACATGTTGAACTTGATGTTCATTCCATTGGTGATAAAGTTATTGCTAGGAAAATTGATGTTCAATATGTGCCCTCGACGGATCAAATTGCATATGGCTTTACCAAAGCCTTGCCTCAAGCCTCATTTGAGAATCTCAGACGCAAAGTTCGTGTGCTTCAGTCGCCCTCTCGTTTGAAGGGGAATGTTAGAGAGCCTAGCAAAAACGTCACTGTTTCACCTGTGTATACCAATGGTGTCAAAACGCCATCGTATGAAGACCAAATACTGTTTTCCTATTTTGTCTTTTATATGGACATGTGTGTCCGTTTTCTGTTGTAACAATTCTTTGCCCCTTTGTATATTTAAAGTGATCTCTGTCTCAATAATATATCACTAAGTATTCTCATGAATATATTTTGTGCCCTAGAATATTACCGTTTGTTTTATGTGATTTAATTTAATTTGTACTAAAAAAAGAAAAAAATTGACACTAACAATCGGGGTGTGAGCTTTATAGCATCAACGATCGTTTCAATAGCCCTAATTTCTAAACGTTTTTAATCAAAGTTCACAAAAATTGTCCTTGCTATTATTATATATAATATGTATATGGTATACTTTCTGAACATGGGACGATCCCTATAACTTCAACCAACCAATAGAGTAAATTTAAAACTTTTTAAATAATAACAACAAAATTAAAACGTCCTCGAGAAGCAACCCAACGGTTAAGGCTACGGACTCCAACGTATGCTTTCTTGAGAGACCCATATTTTGAACCCGTTGGAGAGCGTTTAAATTAGAATACTCTCTGAAGTATCCCAACGTCACATTCTAAGGGATTGGCTAGTGGTGCCCGGTATAGGGAAGCGAAGCTCTGATTTTTCGGTTTTCCTAAAAAAAAGAACAACAAAATTAAAACATACAAGCACAAATCATAAGTATTCAAACTTTTGAAATGATAGTTGGTATTTGATTCTCATTTATTTGAGAGAAGAGTAGTACTTGATAAGGATGACAACCCTACCTGAATCTCTACATTGGTGTGATATTGTCCACTTTGGGCCTAGACCCTCATGACTTTATTTTTGGGCTTCCCCCAAAAGACCTCACATCAATGGAGATGGTTGCCATCACTTATATACCAATGATTTTCCCCTCTTCTAACCAATGTGAGATACTCTGTTTGCATCCCAACAATACTCTCTTAGTAGAATTTGTGGTCCTCCTCCCACTAACTTGTACTAAAAAAAAACGTCCAAACACAAATCAAAGATATTAAATTGAAACTTTCAAAAAACAAAACAAAAACTATTTCATAAATACGAAACCTGTAATTTATTTTTATCATTTCTTTAGTTAAGTATTTATAATAAAATTTGGAAGTAAAAGGAGAAAATTGCAAAAATTACGACAAAAATTATAATACTTTTTAAATTCTAACTTTTTTTGAGGTGAAAATTTTGAATTCTTATAATACTTTTTAAATTAACTTTATTTGAGGTGAAAATTTTGAATTCTAATTTCAGCTCGATCTAATTATAGTTTGAGTTATGTTTTTGTTGACAAATTTTAGAGATCACTACAAAAATGCATTTCAATTTTAAAATTTTCGACTAACCTCTTAAACCTACGAAATTGATGCAATTGCGAATTCTACTAACCACTCCCAATTGAGAATGAGTTTAATCAAATTAATGAAGAATAAAACGATTACAATCTTTCTTTTCTTTTCTTTTTTTTATTGAAAACGATTACAATGAACTCTAAATACTTATTGTTATTTTTTTCTTAAATGAAAGATAGATACATAAATCGATTCCGTTATTAATTAAGCTTGTTTTTTCTTACTTTTCTACCATAATGTTTTTTATATATTTCAAAAATATATCTCAAAAGAAGAAACTGTAGATGGACAAATATTTATGCACACTCACTTATTCTGACGACACAAATACCATATTTGAATTTCAACAAGTTTGATTAAAACAACCCATATAACTCAAAAGTTTGATTAGAACCATCATTATAACTCTATTATCATTCATGCATTTTACAATAAATTTAGACAAAGTAAGGCTTACAACCAAAGTGCTTTTTCCTTTATAAATTATAATTTTACTCAAATCATTGCAAAATAGAGAAAATAGATGTCCTCATTGAAAAGTGAAAATGAGTAGATATGAAAATGGATTTAAACTTTCAAATTGACAATGACAAGAAGAATAGCCATTAACACTTGGGGAGAGTCTGATTGAAACAAAAAAAACAGAAACTCAAGAAAGAAGGGGAAAAAAAACAAAGTTTCAGATCAGAATCAAATCTCTGTTCTTCATCTTTGTGTAAAAAAGTTTCTATTTCCTCAATCAAACTTCCTGTGGTGTATATTTTATTCTTACTAAGCTGCATGATTCTACTAAATATCCAGAAAATGCAGACTTCCAGCTAGAAAATCTCTTTTTTCCTTCTAAGTTCTTCACTTTAATCCTCCTAAATAAAAATTTCCCTTTCAGTACTCTTCTGCTCTTCAAATGTAGCCTTCACCAAATTCTTTTATTTACACGAAAACCGTAAAGGCGAGAGAGTGGAGAGGCAACCTCTGTCCTCGCTAGCTCAACAAACACGGCATAACTTCCTCAATCTGTTGTTTCTTTCGAAATGAAAGTCGTCCTACCAATACATCCAATGCTTCCTTCATCCACCAATGCTGACAAACCTCCCGAGCTTCACGAGCACTCATCTATAAGTAAATAATCGAGCATCGAAAAATTTAGATCATGGAAAAAGGCAACATGGATTGCGTTTTTAAAAGGGAAGATGGATAGGGGGATTGATTGTTACCCAAACTCGTTGCCGAAAATTCTTTTCAGGCCAAAACTCGAGCTGCTCCTTGACAAGCAGAGGAAACATGTATCCTTCATAGAAAGTGTCATAGGTTTTGCTCTTGAAACTCCAACTTCCCAATTCACTCTGCAAACAAGGATTTCGGGTTGAGAATTTGCGCATCAACAAACCATTCGACCCGAACAAGTAACTATTCTCTAATTTCCTAAGCAAGATGAAGGCAGGAAGACAAACACTGAAGTTGACTTGGTTTTCTTTCAGATTGAATAACCATCACAACAATTATTGTCAACAAAAGAACTTGAGAGCAAATTTTCATGTTCTAAATCAAAACTCTTCTTTGCAGCCAATTATTGAAAATTGACTCTAAATCTTCCTAATCGAAAAATAATTATTCAACATCCAAAATTATTGTTACAAAAAACCAGCCAAAACGACGGAAACGGAGACCAAAGTGAGCATAGCTCAACTGATATCATGATCGATTAATAACACAAGATATGTAGTTCGAGTACACCAATTCGCTATCATACTAAAAATAAACAACAGAAACAAAGAAAAAGAGAGATAAACCTGAACAATTCCCCTAACACCAGCTTCCTCAAGGGTTTCTCTTGAAGCAGCCTCAGTAATAGATTCATCAGTTTCCCAACCACCCTGTATTTTTTACATTAAGGGGTAAATTTTTTTTACAGAATCAATTTTTTAATCCAACACAGATCTGATAATCTATCTAGCTAATGTTTACCTTTGGGAACAACATGCCTTTCCCTTTCTGTGAGCTGATCAAAAGCACTTCCAGTTCCTCTACATTATCCACAGCACTTTTCTTAGTAGTCTTGTACCTATAAGGAATGCATCTGCAAAAGTTACCAAAAATATTTCTTTTTTAGTCAAAATAATTTAACCAGAAGAAATTTTGTTTTTCCACCCCCACAAACCATATAAGAAATATCCTTTCCATGGGTAGCCACATGTAGTAGATTAGGACCCATCAATTTATAAAGGGACCCATAAGAAAAAGATAAGTTGTACAACACAAACCAAACCAGCCCATGATGCAAATCAATCATCCAAGTCTTATCCAAAGGAAGATTTCATAAAATTCAAATCAAAATTTAAGAAAATTTCATTTCTTCTCCATTCAACTAGAAAATTCCGAACCCCAACACGGGTATAACTCTAATCGTGTACAATCTAGTAACCAAGTCTAATCGTGTACAATCTAGTAGACAAGAGTTTATAACTCTAATCGTGTACTATCTAGTAACGAAAAATTTATAGGTTGGAATCTACTATCCCAAAATGTGTTGAATTAAAAAAAAAAAAAAAAATAAGCAAATTCCAACATCATTTCAAAAGGGTTTTATGGAAACAACCCGAAATTGAAAGAAATCAACAAAAACAGCCAAAATTTCAAATTTTGTTCTAAATGTAACTCCCAATTTCTGCACTAGAATGGAAGAATTGTTTGAGAGAGAGAGAAAGTTACCCAACAACTTGGCGGCGGCCCCTGATATCGTAACGCTGCAAATGCCTTCCAGTGCGAGAAACCAAAGCAGCAACCATGTTGTCTTGAGAAACCAAAGCGACCATGTTTTTGAATTTGTGTTTGGTTTCTGGGTTTTAAAAAATGGATTGTGAAAATTTATTACCAAAACAGATAAGGGGGAAAGAACAGCCAACAATATGTGGGAAAGGAACAAAAACAACTTTCCAAAAGGGAAAGAAAAATAAGAAAATTTCGATAAGTATGAAAAAATGGGAAGTTTTTGTGTGATCAAAGGAGTGTGGATTCAGATTTAGTGGACATCCTTGAAGAAACACCACACCCCAAATGGCCCCTTTTATAATAGCCAAACAAAACTAAAAGGGGGCAGCTTGCAAATGAATTCATGGCCTACGTGTCGCTGACTCACCACTTTTTCCCTTTTTTTTTCCTTTTTTTTTTTTTTTTTTGTTTTGTCTTTTGGGGTAAAACTCAATTTTATTTTGGTTAAAATTCTATTTTGGTCCCTCAACTATCCACTTAATTACATTTTGGTTCCTAGACTTTCAAAAGTCTAATTTTAGCCCCTCAACTATGACAAAAGTTTAAAAATAGTCCTTGAGTTAAAAAAAACTAAACCATGGTTATAAATTAGATGAGTTGGTAATAAAATAATAATAAAATAATATTTTCCTTTCTTCTCCAAGTCCTTGAGGTGGACTTCATCTTCTTCAACTATTTTTTCACCATTGTTTTTCCTTTATTGTTCTCCAAGTGATTTTCATATTTTTTTAAATTAACACACTAAAAATAAGAAAAATAGAACCAATCCATTATCCATCCATCCATAGCGTTCTTATTGGCTTTCACTCAATTTCCCCATTTGCTCTAACATTCCTAATCTTTTTCCCCTCTTCCCTCCTTTGATCGGCGCTGGAAAATGGCCAATAAGACGCCGATTTCAGATAGATTTTTTAGATTTCCACGATCAATCAATTTTGGGGGTTTTTGTCGATAAGATTCGAAGATGTGTAAGGACGTTGTTCTTCCTGTAAATGGCGGGCAACTGCCAGCAAGCCCCCATCGGAGGTTATAAAGAAATATTCAATTTTTTTTGTTTGATTTCCATGTACCCTCCTTAATCAATTTTTGATCAATCACATAGTAAATTAGATGTAATTTTGAAGCTCATATCACTGCCTTCAACATAGTTTTCCTACTTTTATTGTAATTTTGAAAAAATATGAGAAATTTGTGTAGAGAGAATGGAAATCACTTGGAGAAGAAGAAAGGAAAAATAATGGGGAAAAAAGAGACGAAGAAGATGAAGTCCACCTCAAGGATTTGGAGAAGAAAGGACAATATTATTTTATTATTATTTTATTGCCAACTCATCTAATTTATAATTATGGTTTAGTTTTTTTTTAACCCAATGACTATTATTAAGCTTTTGTCATAGTTGGGGACTAAAATTGAACTTTTGAAAGTCTATAGCCAAAAGGAAACTAAGTGAATAGTTGAAGGACCAAAATGGTATTTTAACCTTTTATTTTTTATAATTTCTATGGTATGTGTGTTTTTTTGGGTTAAAGTACCAATGGTATAATCGATGACCTTTTCTTTTTAATAATTTCTGATGCTTTATGGAATCATGCTTGGGATGCAAGCGAACCTTGGAGCGATAATAAGCAGTGGAGTGCAGCAATGCGCAAAGAAGCTAACTCGCATGTACTTCCCATTTGCAATTACTCAGTTGTGCGCTCACCAAGGCGTTGAACCAGAGTATAAGGATCGAGTTCTGAACTTGCATCCAACATATGTAAAGTTAATGGATGAAAGGAAAGAAGAAAGATTTAATGAGATTGAAAACTTAAAAATGAGTGTTGGAAATCTTTATGGATTTATCAAAAATTATATGGAATATGCACGAGAACGTGATGATAAATTAATGAGGAACATGGCGAAACGTGGAGAGCTTAATGAATGGCCTGATTTTCCCGAACCAGGCCTTGTGCATAATGATGATGAAGAAGGGTCGAGCAACAATATGAAAGATTAGATGGAAGTCCCGTTCTCTTTTTAAATGTTTTTCATATTTAAATTCTGAATTATTTTCGCATGCATTTCACGTAGTAGTTGCATTACTTTGATAGGACTCAGCATGACATTTAGGATGAAATTTGAATTTCGCAATATTTGAATTCAGTCAACTTTGAATTTTTGACTACTCTAAACTAAGTTAAAATTTTCAGAAACTTAAGAACTTTCGAAAATGAATTCTACTATCTTTAACAAAATAATAATATTGCGATAAATACTGCAAAAATAGACTTTCAAAATTTAAAGTTTACTGAATTCAAATAATGCGAAATTCAAATTGTATCCTAAATGTCATGATGGGTCCTATCCAAGTAATGCAACTACTACGTGAAATGCATGCGAAAAATAAAAATTCAGAATTGAAATATGAAAAACATTTAAAAAGAGAACGAGACTTCCATCTAATTTTTCATAATGTTGCTTGGCCCTTCTCATTCATCATTATGCGCATAGCCCTCAAGTCTTGGTACCACAACGTACTCCTTCAACGCTTCAACAATCTTTAAGATTCGTCCTTCTTGGTTGCATACTCCCAATAATTTCTTGAACTTATAAAAAGTTCTTCCACTTTCTTAACCAACTCATCCTCACTCTTTAGTTTCTCAAATCGGTTACCTTGGTCAATTCATCTTTGATTTTCGGAAATCTCATCATGTTTCGTGTGTATTTTCAATAGTTTGTCAGTGAGTCGTGGTTGCACTTCCTGGTGTAAGCATAACCTTGTTATAGTGTGAGGAAAGAATAACTTCTTCCGCCTTGAAGTCAACTAGCACTGGATATGTCCTTCCAATTTGTCCCAAGTTAGTGCGTCATCCGTCTTTGATTGCATAGAGCAACAAAGCTTTCTCTCTACTTACTACTTTCGCATTATCGGTTGGCATAATCGCGTTTTGGATGAACGCAACCCAACCCTTCAGTTTGGGTTTTATCTGTTCTATTGAAAATGACCATTGATTCTTCCATGTTGCACCTTCAACTCCAATGACCTCTGCACACTGCATCATCTGTTTCCTACTTGCTCGTCTTAGCATCTTCTGGCATTTCGTACCAGTATCATCCGTTAGATAGAACAATTCATTCAACGTTGCGGATCTGCAATCGATCATTTGTCCTTCAACTCGAGAGAAATGTTTTCTCTATAAGTTGAGATTTGCAAATAATTGCCTCCTGCCTTTCATCTTTGTATGGTATTGCCAAACTGATCCACCAGAGCTTACCAATATCGTCCATAACCTCCTTCGTTGACCAAGCCTTAGAGCATCCTCTATCTTGCCAAAACATCATCCGTGCAACTGTTTTAGTGATACCATTGTTACCACCATTTCTTCGTGAAGACGACATTGTCAACAAGGTGTCTTTTTTTTTATGTGATTTTTGAGTTTGGGAAAATATGACCTCGTTCTTGGTTCTTTAATAGAGGTTGTAAAAACTACGTTTTGGAAATCGTTTATGCAAGGTAATGAACATACAAGGTAAAGATTTTCGAAATTTGGTTTGCAAAATCACAATCAAATCAATTCCTTCCTAACTTACGGAAATTTAAAAACATAAGTAAATAAAAAAAAAAAAAAAAAAAAAAAAAGAAATCCGCTAATTTGGAAAAACTTCCTAACTATGAAAAAAAACTTTCCTAAAATAATGCAATAAAAATATTTGCACAAAGTCAGAGATACCGGATTTTCGCATTCCAGGAATGCTATTGCAGATCTAGGCGGAATCTTTACGCGTATTTCGTCCGGTGTAATACTTCCTTCCTTAGGCCACTTGTATATCTTCGGTGCAAATTCATCTTTGATTGCCTTTTCTAGCATTTCATCTTCATGCGCCTTGATGTGTAATCCTTCTATCAACCTCAGTATTGATAGAATTCCTTCTTCCATGTTAAAGCTCAGTTGTATCATCTAATTGTCACTTCGTCGACTGATTATATACTGTCATTCGTTCATAATTGACAATGAAAATTCTTCGGGTGCTATTGCTAACATCCTCTGATCCTCCACTCCATCATTCTCATCCTGCCGATTTTGCATCCCCCTCGTCAGGTTGATGTGGGACCGCATGGTTAAGTTTTGCAGGACCATCATCCGCAAAAATCATATGTCGAAGACTTTCATCTTCATTGTGGCCTTCATTCCTCTACTTAGTATCAACCATGGAATTTCATCTTCTTTGACAGCACACTCTATTTCTTCCGCATCAAAAAGAGTCATGGAGGTATTTCCTTCCCATGCGCCTTCCTAATGATTCTGTCTCCTTTCTTCTTCATCTGCTTCTGCTACACATTTAGCATCATTGGCTTCTTCCGCCCTTGCGATCATTTCCAGTCGAAAGTCTTCCCACGTGAGTTGTTCACTGAAAAGATCTACTTCTACCCATGCGCCAAGTACGTCAGTGATAACTCGCTAAAGCAAGTGATTTTAAGATAGCAAAACATAGAGTAACTTGGTTAAAACCATAAGAAAAACGTTAAAGTTCGTTCAAAACCAGACAATTTCGCGAACTTCCTCACCTTATAGTATTCTGAGTAAGGAAGGTGTAATTTCTATAAAATGTTAGAATTATTAAACGTTTGTTATGTATGAGATAAAATAGAGTTTCGCAGTTATTTAATCTTGCGAAAGCGAACTTGAAGATCAGCATCGGGCAAATACACGCGTCAACCATCCAAACCAAATCGCACCAGAGCCACGAGACGTGCACGCTAACGAGAATTG
>JBBMEF010074149.1:0-10328 GCA_037832685.1 Sicyos baderoa | reverse complement strand
ATGAAGTTTATCACTTGAATTGATAGAAGTCAAAAGTCTACGAATTGAACTAATTGAAGTGTAATGATGATTGAATATGAATTTTGGGCAAAATATGCTATAATGAAATTATTTTAAAAAATGTGTTACAATCGTAATGAAGAGCCAAAAATGTGTTATTGAGAGCAACTTTCCATAAAGGAGATAAAAAAAGGGCAAAATTTTGCTTTAAAAAAAATATAATAAAAAACTAAAAGGGCCTAGCTGAGTGACTAGACGTCTTGAGAAATGACGTGTAAACAGATTACATGACCACGTAAGAAAGCACGACAAGAGCGCGTGACTGACACCATCAGTACTGCCAAAAGCAAAAAACGGGCAGTTCCACTAAACGAGTCTTGTTTTTCACGCGCGATTTCAGAAAACGCGCGAACCGTGTGAACCAGAACCGTCCACTGAAAAAAAAAAAATAATAATAATAATAATAATAATACGTCAGCCAAACTCTTTCACCCGCTTTAACTCTCAGGTTTTTGGCATTTTCTGATTCGAAAATCTGTTCATCTTCTTCGCTGCATTGAAAAATCCAGATTCAATGCATTGAGGAATCGAGCTCATGTTTCAGAAATCTCCATGGAAGTTCATCGTGTGCAGAGATTTCCTTCTTCAGAAACTGGTATTAACTTCTCTCTCTGTTCTCTGGTTACGTACTTTGTTTGTTTCGGCTGGATTTTTACTCGTTGAGAATGTTTAGGGAGAGGATTACGGAATGAGGCGGCGACGGCGACGATGGAGGTGAAAACGGAGAGGAATCGGGCGGAAAGCGGCGAGGTATCGGCTCCGACGTCGCCGTCGATTAACCTTGGGCTACAGATTGGAACGGATTCGGTCGGAATTCGGAACGAGAGAAGTAGAACCTCGTTTGTTCTTACGGCTGGCCAATTGCAGGAGCTTCAGCAGCAGGTTCTTATTCACAAGCATCTGGCTGCTGGTATGCGTGTTCCTACTCATCTTCTCGTTCCGATTTGGCAGAGTGTCGCTCGGACCTTGGTCTTGAATGGCAATGGCGTCAACGAGCGATATCGTAACTGTAAGCGAGTTCGTGTTTATGGAATATCTAAAACTATGCTAATTTTCTTGATGTTTCTGCTGATTTGATTGAAGATTTTGGTGCTGGTTTCAGTTTAGTAGTCCTGTTCAAACTAGTTGTTTGATTTCTAGTTTAGCTGCTCAGAATTTGAAACGAACGGCACTCTATACAGATTTCACACTCGTTCTAAATAGATGTCTTATCGGCTGTTTGTTTGGCATATTTATGTAGGATTTAGTTGTAGGATTTATTAACTTCTCATTGAAAAACCTACATCCAAACAAGTTTTTACTATATCCTATTGTTTTTACTTTTAAAAACAACTCTCCTTTCTAACCATTCATTTATAAGTACTCAATCATTTCTAACCACTCATTTTTAATTTTTTTTTAACTATCGAAAATAACTACTCATTTAACTCTACATCCAAACAAGGTTTTGACTCTAACTTCTCTACACAAAAACTACATTCAAACAAGTTTTTAGCTACAACTTTCGATTTTTAACTAATCAATATAACTCCTCAATATAACTCCTAAAACTAAATCCTACCTAAATATGCCAAACAAACAGCCCCAAGGTGCTATCTGAATGAAAGTTCACCTGAAATTCTTCGTTATTTGCAAGCGAATGTAGCTGTTATATTTCTTATGGTCTTGATGAAATTTCTTTTTCCATAGTAATGATCATATTAATGCAAGAATCATGCCTGAACATTGTTGATTAGGTATGAGCTATTCTTTTCACAGATATTTATTAGGATTAGGGTTCAGGGACGAAGAAGAACAGTGGTAATTAGTGAATTCTTTTTTATTCAAAAAAATATTACATACTCCTTCAATTGGACTTTAGTCATTTTCTCGTGTTGATTGAACTGGGTTTTTCATATCAACTGGGCTCAACTATCATGGAGTGGCTCAAATGGTCACAAAGAGTCTTGGTCCATAAGGTGATGGGTTCAATCCATGGTCCAAAAATCCTCGGAGAAAGGGCCTTAATCACCTTTTTGTGCATTGTCCTTTTGCCAATACATACCAGGTGTATTTATTTAATTTCTTTGGCATTATTTGACACATCCATTCCCTGTGATCCATTGTTGGATTTAGCAAGGAATTTTTGTTTACAAGCAAGTTGAGTACTCTTTGGATTTTTGTGTTTATGTTTATATTTATAGGGTGTTTGATTGGAAAGAAATGGAATATAATAATATCATCTAAGAAAATACTGATCAACCCTTCAAATTAGTCTCCTCTCTAACGAGTGTCTTTGTATGTTTTTTTGGGACAGTTGAGTGTCTTGAGGATTCAACGAGGTTGTGATTACTAATGAGTGGGATTTTGAAACTTCTGATGTGCTTCTACTGTGTCAGAATAATTTTATTTCAATAACTGAATGATGTGCTCTCCTATTTTTAAAACATGGTTAAGAATAAGAATGAGTGGGATTTTTGAATCTCTTACTATTTTCCTTTATTTTTTAATTTGCTTGTAAATTTCGTTTCTCTTTATTAATTGTCTGCAGTTATAGGATACAGTCCTGTGGGGTTCGACTACAGAAGTATGATGGATTCTGAACCAGGGAGATGTCGAAGAACCGATGGGAAGAAATGGAGATGTCGCCGGAACACGGTTCCAGATCAAAAATACTGTGAAAGGCACATGCATAGAGGCCGACAGCGTTCAAGAAAGCTTGTGGAAGCTTCTGAAAATGACGCTCCATCAAAGAAAGTTTCACTCAATAATAATCCAGACAGAGATGTAAGATGCACGGTCGATTATAGCAAAACCAAGAATCACTATAATTGTGATTTTTCAACTGCCTTATCCTTTCCCCCCATTGAAGCAGTAGTCCCTAGTCCTAAAACCATCAGAATGATCCCGGCCAGTGCCCCGAACACCACCGCTACATGTATCACGACAGTTCCTAGCATGAATCCAGCTTCCATTACCAGCATTCCCACTGGTTACATAATTGACTTGAAAGATGTTTACAACATGAATTTTCGTGGGAGTTGCTGCAAGTGCCGTAATGTCTTTGGAAGAAATGATATCAATGTCCAGAAGATCCCATCTCCATGTTTGGGGTTCTCTCCTAACAGTGTTCTTCAAGGTATTATTTCGATCAGATCCCTGAGGTATTGTTTGAAAGGCTATTATGTGGGATACAGTCATCCCTTATTATTACTTTTCATGTGCAACTTTTTTTGTTTTCTTTTGTAACGATTGTTCATTTCTTATGGGAAGTTTGGTCTGCTTTATTCCCTCCACCAAAAGGAAAAAAAGAGAACTTTCATCTCTCTCGATTGATGTTTAAGTCAAGTTCCAAAATGTATTTTGTTCTTCCTTTCATTACTGAACTTTACTATCCATGGGCGAGGGGAATGAAATGATTATTTGAGTTTGGGGGATGGTTATGGAGAGAATCATAACCTGTGATTTGGGTGTAGAGAATGATTATCGGAGGACTAAATAGGGCTTATAGGGAGTTAAATAACGACTGTGGTGGAATGATTGTCGGTTGTCCAAATGTGGGCAAGGGGAATGATTCTCGGTTGTCCAAATGTGGGCAATGATTCTCCAATCTCCATGGTTTAATCCCCTTGCCCTACATACCCCCATCACCCCATGATTATTTTATTTTTATTTTTTTATGTCAACAGTTAATCATATAATAAACTGTTATTTGTTTTTTTGTTACAGCTTTGAGAGACACCTTTGTACTTGTGATGTTTTAGCTGTGAACTTTATCTGATCTCTGAAACTCTGTACTTGTGTTGTTCTAGCTGCAAACTTTCCATGGAATAGATTGCCAAAATTTTCTTTATTGTGTTTGCTCTGATCTAAACCACTTGCTACTTCTTTATGAATTACTGGAATCTTTAGAGATAATTTGTGGTTTCTGAAGAAATATTAAGGTTTAAACTGCTGTTATTTCCCTTCCCAGTTCCAGGTTGCAGCAGCTCATTGTGTGTAAGTAAAATCAACATTGAACTTGAGCCGGGAAGGTGCAAAAGAACGGATGGGAAGAAATGGCGATGCCGGAGAGATGTTATCCCAAACCAGAAGTATTGTGGACTGCATATGCACAGAGGCTCAAAGAGGCAGTTAAAGCCCTCCCAAAATGCACTCGTTTACGCTCCTTCCGCTGCTATGTATAGCACTCCCCCGCTACCTTCAGTAACAGCGTCATTTACAAAACCCGAACGTGCAACCCCAAACACAAATCTTTCAATGTCGATCCAGGCAGACGAAGAGGTAGAAAGGAGCAATGTCAGCAGTAGCAGTGAGACCACCATCACTGCATAGGAAAATGTTGAGAAGGTATGAATTCGAATCTTTTGGCCCTAAAATTCTTCTATATCTGCTGTTTTGTTTTGATTTTATGCCATTTTGGCATGTAGACAAGGCTTGGATAACCTTGTTTTGGGGTAGAAAAAAAAAGGGATCGAGCTACACATAATAGTTAAATTTTCCTGTAATTATGTTAAAAGATAGAGCCCTAGTAACGTCTAGCAAGTCTCTGTTTTGTGATCCACTAAATCCTCACTGAGAAAAGTGAAAGTGAAGTTTTGGACATAATATATGTTTTGATTTTGGATAACTAACAAAAGTGTGCCAATTTTATGAAGCGACTCAGCTCTCTAGTTTATGTAGCCTCTAAACTTCTTCAAAAACAAATTGTGGGGGAGATTATCCAATTATTGTCATTCCATATATATATATGATTCTTTTTAGCTTTTGGGGTATCCGTGCCCGTTCTAAGGCCTTGGCTCAAAAGAAAACAAGGAATTTTATAATTGAGCGAACTAGTAGGGCTCAAACTTGAGTATGAGACTTAGGGGTGTTCATACATTATCCGAAAACCGATACGACCGACCGAAACCGACCAATTTTGGGCCGGTCGGTCGGGTTTCAACCTTAGGCGGTCGGTGTCGGTTAATACCCTTTAAAAATCGAAAATCGGTCGGTCGGTTAATTAATTTTAAAAAATTCCGACCGACCGACCGAATATTTGATATGATTCATAAATTTTATATTTGACATGCTAATAAGCCCAATCATATCCAGTTTTTTCTTTCATGGAGTCTACTGCAAGTGCATGGTATGTTTCTTTTTTCTTTTTCTTTTTTTCTTAACTTGAGAAAATAGTCAAAATACTATGTTTTTTGCTATGTGGTTATTTTTAATCTTTTAGAAAGAATATTATTTATGAAATTTAAAGTTTACTTTTTGTTCTCTATGTTGTTGTTTTGTTTTTTACTCTGGCTTTTTATATTTCTTTATAAAAAAATATGATTGATAAAAGTAAGAGATTTAGTAGGGCCAAATCGCCAATGATAGCATATCTCATATCATATTATAAGATTTTTTTTTTTTTTTTTTAATTTTTTTAATTTTGATTTTTTTTTTTATTAACCGAATTAACTGACCGCACCGACCGATCAATTTTTTTTTTTTTTTTTAAAAAAAAACCGGTTGCGTTTTTTTGTCTAACCGACCTGTCGGTTTCGGTGTCAATTTTCGCCATTAACCGACACCGACCGACCGATGAACAGCCCTTGAGACCTTCAGCTATTGACATTTGTGTTTTATAGCTCAGTGTGATGTGTATACCTAATGACCTTGAGGTCTTGGGTTCGAGTCCCTCCAATTGATGTAATCTAAAAAAAAAAAACAGATACAAGGCTATGCATCAATGAAAAAAGAGTGAAAACTCGCAAAAGAGAAAGAGAGACAAGATCAATAATGATGAAGCTGTCAATAAGAGTATTAACTCAATAACATTTGTATACATCATTGATCAAGATGTCATGCGTTTGAAACACTACACTCCAACGGCCGTAGAACTTTAAAAAAAAGTAATTTCTAAAAAAAAGTAATGGTGAAGCTTGCATGTCCTATATTATGTCAAAGATATTTCCGAAGGATAGAATTAAAGAAATTATCTACTCAACGTAAAATTGCATGAATGGTAAAATAAAATCAAATTGCCGTTTGATTTCCTAGGCCCCGTTTGATAATCATTTGGTTTCTTATTTTTGATTTTTTAAATTTAAGTCTATTCTCTCCCAAATTTCCTACAATGTACTCCATCTTTCCTACCATTTATCTATCTTTCTTTAAGAAGGTAGGAGAATACTAACAAACTTTTAAAAACAAAAATAAATTTTGGGAAGCTACTTTTTTTTGTTTTTAAAATTTGGTTGGTCTTCCGCTACTTTCTTAAGAAAAAATGTATGCATGCTAGAAAGGATGAAACAAATTGTAGGAAATTTGAAAGAAAATAGGCTTAAATTTGAAAAACCAAAAACAAGAAACCAAATGGTTATCAAACGGGTCCTAGTAAACCGATTATTATCAAATACACTTGTTTTTCATTCAAATACTAGGCAATATTGGTCAAAGTTTTGATTTTATTTCTATTACTACAACGTTATATCCTAAACGTTAGAGTTGGCTTGGTGGTCAACGGTTCACCTAATTAACAAGTCAAAAAATATTTTTGATTACATTTTCGTCATGAACTTGAAAATTAGTAGAAATCTGATATTATATTATATTTAATGAAATTAGATCACTTGGGCCACTTATGGGATTTGTCTCGTAAGATTTATTATTATTATTATTATTATTATTATTATTATTATTATTATTATTATTATTATTATTGTTTTAATTTTATTTAAATACAAATTAAGAAAGAGGACTACAACCATATATATAGAGTATTGCTACTCTCATATAAATGTGAGTCAAATATTGATTTTCATTATCAAATCTATAACGATAGTGATGAATTGGATTACTAGCAAACAATAAAAGCCACAAATTTTTTTTTTGAGATGCGGTTAAGTTGGTTTAGTGGCTCATATATATATATATATATATATATATATATATAATAATAATAATAATAATAAAAATTTAGTAGCTACATTGTGATAATTAAAAAGACAACTTTTTATATGACTTATCTTCTGTGTATTTTTTGAAGTTCAAACTAAACAAGTCTAACTACCTAATGAAACTTTTCTATTTATTTAGTAATAGCATAATACAGCATTAAACAAGATTTTTCACACTGATAACCTCACCGTTTAAACCATCATGAGGTAGCCTAATTAGTCATAGAGGGTTGGAGTGCATAAGGTGATGAGTTCAAATTTCATGGTGGCCATCTACTTAGGAATTAATTTCAAATTAATACCTACGGATTTCCTTGGCATCCAAATGTTGTAGGGTCAGGCGATATGCCCCGTGACATTAGTTGATGTGCGCTTGTGCACACAAGCTGGCCAAAACAGTCACGAACATCAAAAAAAAAAAAAAAAAAAAAATCCTCACTGTTTATGACATTACATTTACAACAGCTTATTTCATTGCAGAAAATACCAATTTAAAGATATGAGACAAAGCTTAAATCTGTTGATTGATATATCGTATTGATTGAGAATAAAATCAATCAGCTGTTCGATTATATACACATACAATTCTAGCCATTGTTTCAAACTTGAAGGGAAATAGGATCATCATGATCTAGACTTGTACCTCTATGAAATAGGAATATGATATTCGCAACTTATGTTTATTTTTTTTTTGAAACAAGGAAACCACGTCCGTCCCTAGGCCAGGTACCAAAGACTTCAAAAGAGTAGTTTCACATATTATGGTTAAATTATGAATGCTACAACATTGGAGAATTGCACATAGAGCTAGAGCCATGATTTAGACTAATTACTTAAAAGTGATGTTTCTATTTACTATTGCAAATACCATGTGGATCTGCATTCTTCACTATCCAGGGATGCTGCACAATCTTCTGAAGTGAAAGTCTTTTAGAAGAATCCCTCACCAACAGCTGTACAATATTTTCACATATTCAGAATCAACCCCGATAATTTAATTAAATTTACTCCAATCTATCAAATTCTCGAATTTAACAAAAATAATGCAAATCATTCCTACAACTACAAAAAAACAAAGAAATTCACAAATTTAACTAACCCGTCCAATCAGATCTTTTGCTTCTGAAGAAACATGAGGGGTCAAAGGAAAATTTAAGTCAACCTTCATTATCCTGCACATATGGCCCAATCAACGGTTTAGAATCTAGATCATGTTGTCGTCAATTTAGAAAAAAAGAAGAAAAAAAAATGCAACAAAGCAATAAGTAGAAATTTCTTTGTAGGTTCTTAAAATAAAATAATAAATAATAACTTAAAATTATTCTCATAGATCATCTAAAGAAAATATATAGTCTCAATTCCTTAAAATGGAAAGTATTAGCATTGTTTACTTTCCCAAGGTTGACAAAGGATAAATTCAAACTAACAAGAAAGACTAGCTGTAGAGTTTATTGCTATTATAGAGACTAAATTTGGATATTTATAAATATGAGGACTAAAATACAATGAGACATACTTTTGTCCTACAAATATTAGTGGATTTAGTTACTTATGATATGCAATACATAAATAGCATAATAAACAACCACAAGGGAAGTTAGAGTCGATGACCGGATGGTTTCATTGTTTGGTGGAAATCCAGTTCAATACCATGGTCACAGGTTCGATTCCTAAAATCGATATTTTACTCTTAATTATTTGAAGATGAGGATTTAAGTAGTGTTACCTTTGAAACGTGTCATTTTGAGTTTCAGCTTCAAATGGAGGCACTCCATAAAGGAACTCATAGCAAAGGATGCCCAAAGTCCAATTATCTACTGAATAGTCGTGAGCTTTATTCTCTACCATTTCTGGGGCTAAATAATCCAGCGTTCCACACATTGTATGTCTCTTGCTTCTTGACTGAACAGACCATCCAAAATCTGCAATTTTCAACCGACCCTACAAATACACCATGATTATACACACAAAATCATGAAATATTGACTCTTTTTTTTTTGTCTATCATAAGGATGATTATACACACAAAATCATGAATCATATAAAATAACATTCTGTAAGTTGTGGAATAATGAAAAGAGGAGAGAATTCATACCTCATGATCAAGCAGCAAGTTTTCTGGCTTAATGTCCCTGTGAATCACATGCTTCTCATGACAGTATGCCAGTGCTTGTGTGAGGCTTAAAATGTACTGAAATTCACAAGAAACCAACATAAAAGAACCTTTAGTTAACAATATATGAGGGCTAGGTTTAGATTATTACGTTTTTTTTTAATATTTATGAGTATCACGGCCAACTATTCTCAAGACAAAGCGTTTAACCCTACAACATTTAGTTGTCAATAAAATCATCTAGAGGCTTGGATTAAACCTCATTTCCTATTTCTCAGTATAATTCGAAGTTGTGAAGTGATTTTTTTTTTAGAAAATCGACAAGTATAATATGAAAAATCCCATAGTCCATGAGACAATTTCTCAAAATTTTGTTTATGGCTCAATATTCTAATATTCTTTACTTCATCAACCTCGGTCCTAAATAAACAAGTTCACAATGATAGAAATGAAGGTTCCTGGCTAGGCACCACGATTAACCCAGATATAGTGGAGCAAAGCTACGATTTCCGGGTTTCCAAAAAAAAAAATAGACGAAGAAAAATTACTGTTGCAGCTTGCTTCTCATTGAGATAACCACTTTTCCTAAGCTCCCTATAAAGCTCACCGCGGTGAGCATATTCCAATATCAAGAAAATCCGTTCAGGATCATGAAACCATCCATAAAGGCGCAGGACATTCGGGTGCCGAAGACTGGTCTGGATCTCCATTTCACGCCTCAACTGATGATGAATTATGTACTTCTCCATCTGCTCCTTGAAAATCACTTTCAATGCCACTATATGCTTGCTCTGAAAATCAAATAGAAGCTCCTAAGGTCAAACCAAAATCCAGATATGCAACCTAATGTTTGGATTTAAAAAAAATATTACAAAGGAAATTCATGTTTATTTGTGACGAGTGAAAGAGATTAAAGTTGCGAATACACGAGAAATCATTCAATAGTGTTGAGATATGCCTTAAACTCTTTGATGCCCCACGTCGAGGCCTAGCTGCCTGGTCAGAGAGTAGGGACCCGGGACCCTAAAACCCAAGCTCTAGTAGATCGAAGTTAATAAAACCTTTCTATCATTTGTTCGTGGATATAGCTAACACATCGTTAATGAACCACGTAAATTATGTGTGTGTTTTCTCTCCCGTTTATTTACGGCTTTCGTTTGATTCTTGTTCCATTTTCATAACAAATCGCTGGTCGCACAAAGCAAAATTGAAGAAAATCAATTTCCAGAAAAGGAGATCTA
>JBBMEF010074138.1:0-10330 GCA_037832685.1 Sicyos baderoa | reverse complement strand
AAACATGTTTTTTGGTTTTTAGTTTTTAAAAACAGAAAACTAAAATGAGTTATCAAACATATACTGTTTTTATTTTTCTTAACAAAAAACCAAAAACTAAAAATAAAAAACTAGAAACAAAAAACAAAAAACAAAATGGTTATCAAACGGGCCCTAATTTTTTTAATCATTTATTTCTACCTAGACATACACATCCAAATAGTTATTTGCTACCATTCCTATACAAAATCTACATCTATATAAACCTTTGCATGCAATTCTTTTATAAAAATACACATTTAAACGAGTTATTACTTGATAACTATTAATTTTTAATTACTTAGAATAACCGTTCATGTAACTATTTGATGAGTTTTCTTCAAATTTGATCCACAAACTTGAGTTAGTTTGTTTTCTTTTAAATTTGATCCAAGAACTTTTTTGACATTTAATAGTATGCTTTCAAACTATAAAAAGAGGGAAAAAAATATCTATTTTTTCCATGGAAGGTAATGGATAAGTCATGAGAGGAGGAGAAAAGAAGAGATTTGAAAGTGGTGGGTGACCCATCTCTTCCATGGTTAAAGTTTATTTATTTATTTTGAGTTTGAAATTTATATAATATAAAAAGGTGTGAAGGAAGTAACAAGTGTGTGCAGTAGTACCATATTTTCTCTACCAAACTTGTTAGCATTTATATCTCTATCTACTCCATCATGACTCAACCTACCATATATATCCACTAGAATTTGGTATCTCTTTGCATTTATCTTGTCCCCTTTTCCCTCTTTTGGCTTATCATGTAACTCCCATTCCACACCCCCAACTTTGCCTCAATAAAGCTTCTCAACCCTTTTTAACTTCTAGTATAAGTAACCATTCAAGGGAACTTTGTCTCTTTTTTATTTTAGGATATTGGTTGGGTTATAATAAATTGTGTTAGAGGTGGCCGTGTTTATAATATAAATTATCATAATTCAAAAGATGAAAGCAATCTCAAATAGAGTACGACTATTGTAAAACAACGATGAATGTTATATGAGCGACGACTTAGATTTGAGTACACCTACCCCTTATTATAACTGATTGATCAAATGTTTGAGTTGTGTTTTAGTAATTCGTTATCGTTCGTGTAAACGATACTCCCCCTATCCCCAAACACAACCAAATAGAGATTATTGTATTATAAGTAAAGGGTGAAAGCAACTTAACATAGCTTAATTAATTTCGATATATAGCACTACAAGAAAGTTATAACGTACAATTATATAGATTATCATGAATTGACATAGTGATCGATATTAACTATGTAAATAATAAAGACTAAAACATATAGATTCAAGTCATGTTTTCTACCTACTTACTATTTAATATCTTACAACTTATTTTGATAATTAACAAGTAATCTTGTAATAAAAAGAAAAAAAAAAAAAAGATTTTTCTCACTTTTTGGTTAAGCCTTTTCCCATCCAAGTGAATAAATATTTTAACATGTATTCTTATCCATTTTATCATGATTGATCTGAAATCTATACATCAACTTGAACCCATATAGTTTGTATATATATTTAAGGTTTTTCTTGCTCTTCATCATATTGCTTTGGCTCTCTCTCTCTCAATGAATTTCTTGTTTGACATTGGGAACTTGAGAAAATTTAATGTAAAAGTGACCCTTTTGATTACTTTAGACATTACAACCAATTAATGACCAAAAATAAAAAGTTCTATCTCAAAGATTGACAAAGTAAAGGAACTCCACCAATAAGACCACTCCTTAGTTCCCAAAACTTTGCATTTGTGATAAAAATCAGCCCTTTTTTCCTTCCATGATGACCTTTTTTTTTTTTTTTTTTTTTTTTTTTTAGCATTTTGCTAAACCCTAAACTTCTCCAAGAACGGTAAATCTTAACATTTTGACATTGACAACTAGTAGAAGGTGTGTATTGTAAGAGAATTGAGTTGTCCAAATTTGACCAATGAAAATTACTCAAAAATATTATTCATAAACTAAATATATTTATGTATTTATATTTGTCTCATTTTGACTGGACTAGATGAGCCATGCTCATTGCTCACCATCCAAATCTTATCCATGATTTCACTAAACTATATATTTATGTTTTGATGGGTCGGATTGAGCTAATTGTGTGTGTGTTTTTTGGCTTTTTTGGAACTTATTATATATTTAAAAAATATATATATATAGAATAATATATTTAATTATTATTATTATTATTATTTTGAAACCATTATGTTTATTATATTGAGTTGAACATAATTGTAGGTAGGTGGTTAAACTTTCTAAGTTTATTTTATTTCCAGTTTTTAACTTATTATTATTATTCTAATAAAAAAGAATAACCATTTTTTACATTATGCAAAAAGTTTAGTGGATGATAAAAAGTTTTGAAATTCAATAATTAAATCAGAATAATTCTAAGAGTAATCAAGGATAATCTTTGTTCGACAACCATTATACTTTTAGATAATTAGAGATTTTTTGAACTCTTACTAAAAGCTCCAAAGAGGACATAAATTTTTTTCCCTCTGTTTTGCTTTTGAATTTCGATTAGGATTTTTTACAAAAAATAGACCTCAAAGCAAAGATTATTTATTTATTTATTTAGCAAATAAGATTTTAAAAAGTAAATAAATCATGGGGTTTTTGCATGAACATACCAAATTGAAAAAATATTTACAATATTAGGCAAAAAGATATATATTTAGCAACCATAATCAAATATAAGGTATAAGTAATACTTTTTATATGATATAACCAATATTAATATCTTAATTATAGTGTATGATGAATATTACTTATATTGTATATTTGACTATAAATGTCAAATATTTTCAAATTTGTCTTAATATGTAATTATTTTATGAAATTAGATTATCAAATGGGTATATGTTATGTTAGGCTACAACCAACTTTATCTTTTGGATGGGAAAAAGGAAAGAGAATCCAAGATAAAATGATAAAAAAGGGGATCTACACAAAGCTAAAAGATATGAATTTGCATACATGAAAAAGCAAAAAAGACACAAAATGGCCATGAGTAATCAAGCAAAAGAACCAAATATGGTGGTGGCCACTATGAAACTATGCAAAACAAATAATAATAATAATAATAATAATAATAATAATAATAATAATAATAATAATAATAATAATAATAATAATAATAATAAATGAAATAAGCATATATGATTGATTAGATGAAGATGAATGAATGAGAAATTGAAGATGGGCCTAAAAGAGAGTGACTTTTTCAAGTCTTCACCCTTTTTGTTCTCTTTTTCTAAAGGGGTTAGGTTGAGACAATGGAAGCTTCCACAAGATATTTCTCTCCTTTAACTCCACATCCCAAAAAGATTATTTCATCTTATTTCTATGTTACATCACTTAATTCTACATTTTCAATACAAATTCTTCTATTCTTCTTTCTTTTAAGTAATGTTATCTTCATACTTTCATTTACTTTTTTTTTTCTAATATGTGAGAAAACGTAATATTGACGTTAAATAAATATATAATTAATGTCATTGAAGACTTTAATATTTAATTATGCTCCATATTCAAATTAAAATATTAAAGTAAACAATTAAAATTTAGTTAATAGATTAAAATATGAATTTATATATATGGAGATTTTGCATGTATATTACAAAGATAAAAATAAAAAATTTGCATGTATACCACAATTTTCAAACTTATTCATTTGTGGCACAAAAATAATTGATTACATTATTCATTCACTCAAAATCAATAAAAATCATCAATTGAACTGATAGAAATCTAAAATCTATCAATTGAACTAATAGAATCCTATCAGTTGAACCAATAGAAGTCAAAAATCTATCACTTAAACTAATATAAATATAATAATGACAGACTATGAAGGGCAAAATATGTTATGAATAGAATTATTTTAAAAAATGTGTTACAATTATAGTAAAAGCAAAAAAATATGCTACGAAAAGCAAATTTTATATATATACTTTTCTTTATAAATGTCTTTAAAAGTTTTTATTATATTTTGAGATTTTTAATTTTTTAATTCATCAATAATTGAATTGAAAGATATAAGTTTATTGTGTCCATAGGTAAAAAATTCATCATATTTTAATTTTGATATTTTTAAATATTTCATTGGATAAAATAAAATTTTGTAGTCAATGTAATTTGAAAAAAATTAAAATTTAGTTTCAATAAATTGTAAATTTAGATTTTAATATATTTCGTTTTATAAGACCTATATTAAATAAATTCACTTTTAAATACTTAACTCCTAATATTTATAAAATACAACTTTGATAAAAAGAATATTTTACCTAAAACATGCTTTAAAAGAGATAGGGGAGGGTAGAGAGGTAATAATGGAGTAGTCGTGAGGACAAAAGAGGAAGAAATGAATACGAAAACGTCAGCATCGAAGAGAGTACCAAACCAAACCAAACCTAACCTAACAAAAAAAAAAACTCCTATTTTCTTGGGGTTTATAATTGCAATTCAAATCAATTTGTTTTTTTTTTTTTTAAATAATAATAATTGTAATTCAAATTAATTTTTTTTTAAAAAAAAAGAAAAGAAAAATAGTGTAATTAAAATTGATGGTCATAATCATAATCATGTGCGTTGTTGCGGCTGTGGGACCCACCCCCTCACATGCCCACCGACCTTCCATTTCCCAGCCTCTCATTTTCACATCTCCTCTTCCTTCTTATCTTTTCTTTTCTTTCTCTTCCATAAATATATAAACTAAAATATAAATTTAAAAAAATTATAATTATTTTGGTGAGTTAAACATAACCAAAAATTTGTGTGAATGTAATTATTATTATTTTTTTTTTAAATAGTTAGAGTGAAAATCTTGTTTGAGTGTATATTTAAAATAACTCGTTATTTTTAAGGAGTTTAAAAATTAATGATTAAAAATGTATTATATTGTTTGATTAGAAATGAGTGATTTGAAAATAAAAAGTTATATTAAGTAATTATAAATGAGTGGTTAGAATTAGAAGTTATTTTTAATAGTAAAAATGATGGATTATTTTGATTAGTTGCAAAA
The DNA here is from genome assembly GCA_037832685.1 of Sicyos baderoa. Classification (NCBI taxonomy): domain Eukaryota; kingdom Viridiplantae; phylum Streptophyta; class Magnoliopsida; order Cucurbitales; family Cucurbitaceae; genus Sicyos; species Sicyos baderoa. Next base: position 5,279 of record JBBMEF010074138.1, on the reverse strand, counting down.
TTTCGTTTGTATGTAAATTTTTTTACAAAAGTTAATAAATCTTTGATACAAATCATTTTTAAATATGGTAAACAAACACTTCCTAAGTATTTAGAGTTTAGTTATGTCATTTTAAAAACTAGAATTTACTTTATAATTTGAATAAATATGGAACCTAGTCCCTATAATAAAACTTAATAAGTAGTCACAATTATTTTGCTCATCAATCTTAAATTTGATATGAATTTCATTTTTATTGGAAAAAAACCGGTTTGGGCTTTATGAGCTATGATAACTTAGTAAAGAATATGTGATTTCAACTCAACATATTTGTTAAACTCTCTTTTTTTTTAATATGATTTTATGAAATTATATACACTAAATTATTTATTCATGGTTTTCGTACCATTTGTTTTCTTCTTTTATATATATATATATATATATATATATTATGAGTTGAATACTATATAGGAAATAAGATATTTGACACAAATCAAAAATTCAACTAACCAAACTAAAAAATATAAGATTGAGTAAAATCGATCTAATTACATAAAATTGATAGGATTGAAAAATTGACCAATCCAAATTTTTTAAAAATAATCTAACTCTACTCAACTTTAACTTGACTCATACGTTGTATATAAGTTAATAAAGTCAAACACGTTCTCAAGACTTCATTAAAAGAATAAATAAAAAATAACAATAACAATAGCAATAGCAATAATAATGAGTAGTTCTCAAGACTACATTAAAAAGAAAAAAAAAAATCTCAAGACTAGTGAATAGAGCGAAAAAGAGAACAATTCCTTAAATTGATTTAGAAATTTCGATGAATAGTTGATAATATCGAAATAAGAATTTTAATATTTACTTCTCTTGTTCACACAATAAATTTTCTTTTCATACATAATATTTGAATGTGTTATTAATTCATTTTTAAGTAATAATGTCAATATGGTTGAGAATGAAATATGAGTAATAATTACACTATATTTGTGGTTCAAATTTCATGGTGGACACCTACTTAAGAATTAATTTTAAATTAATATTTACGGGTTTTCTTGCCATCCAAATGTTGTAGAATCAAGCGGTATACCCCGTGATAATGGTCGAGATGCGCTTGTACATGCAAGCTGGTCCAGATAGTCACGGACATCAAAAAAAAAAAAAAAATTACACTATATTTGTAACTTTCTTCCTTTCAAAATCACTTTATTATTATTTTGTCCATAGATTACTTTACACCACACATTAGTATATTTATTGATGATGTTACTCATTTGGGGTAGTTAATTAATTGGGAGCTCGGAAAAGAAAAGAAAAAAACCTTTTTTTGGTCTCTGTCATTTTTTTTTATGTGCACTGTTTTGTTGTCTTTTTAATTTTTTTTTGTCTTTTTTAATTATAATGAAATAGACAATTCAAACTCATAACTTGTTTTCTTTTTTATTGAATCATACAAAATACTCAAAGGGGTCATTTTGTTGTAATTCTTAATGATGATTATAGTCCCTTAGGACTTTTTTTTTTTTTTTTGACACCAAATGCTTAGATTTGTTATTATTATTATTAAAAAAATTAAAATTTCCACAATCCTACAAAAATGAGAAAGAAACAAAAGGTTGTTAAAAAAAAAGTCTACTTTTCAAACTCATATTTTCTAGAAGAAAATTTGTTGTGTATATCAACTTTAAAACATTCTATTAGAATTATAGCACATTTTTATCAAAAATTCGTTTATACTAAAATTTTAAATGATTGAACTCAATCGAACTCAATCAATAACTAATGATTGAACCTAATCAGTTTGTTAAGTGATTGAACTCAACTGATTGAGTTCAATCAATAACTAGTGATTGAACTCAATCACATTCAATCACTCGACTACTTTCAATTTTTTGGTATATGTGCAATTATTTTCAGTTTTGTGTTATTGATGTAATTTTTTATGTAATTTTTGTTATACATGAAAAATCCATTTTCTAGAATTTCTTCTTCGTATTTTTATTTTAACCACATATCTTTCTGGTATTCTGGTTCTTGTAACAAAATATATATATATATATATATATATATTTCATAATTAAATCTGTCCTAATCATATTGAAATAGCTTGCTTGGAATTATTTAATATTGATAGTCTAAATCTACCAAATTCAATTGATTTTGAAGTTTCCATACTTTACCTATGTTTACTATATATTTTTTAAAGAATCCAGGAGCTAAAATAATCTGAATTTAATACTTAAAAGAATAGAAGCATACGTTATTTATAATTTTTAAATAGTTTGAAGCTATCCATTAATTTAATTATTAGTTATTAAACAAATCACTCAAAGAAGCCACCTTTTGCCTTCACATGTGACTGAAGTTAGATTTAAACAATTAATTTGACGTCAAAGAAAACAAAATATATGAAGCATCGAACCCATATAACTAGTTAAAGTCAACTCCTAATCCTTATATTATTATTCTTGTTTTAAATGTAATTAATATGTCGGTTAATTATTTTTTATGTATTTATTTTACACGTAAAACAGTTACGGTTAAAACTTGGGTTTTTTATGGGAGGTGTTTGAATAAGATTTTGGATGGAAAAAATTATTTTAAATTGTTAGAAAATTGAAGTTTTTATGATAACTTATTTAGATTAAACTTTTATGGAGTTGCCGTAGAAACTGGTTCGAATGAGGTTTATTAGTGACAAAAAAAATCATATAAAGTAGTTTTTTGAAGAAAACAAATTATTGTAATCTAAAAATAAAAAATTAATTAATTGTAATATTTTTGTAAAACACTTAATTTGAAGCGAACCGTGTTTTTTTTTTAACGAAACAAGAATTATTTGAAAGCAACTCAGGTTAATTATCACATTGTTATTTTATTAAGAAATATCAACCGATTAGATCTAATCGATTTTTACTAGTACAATATAATAAAGGAATTTTTTCAACCAAATTAAAAAAGTATTTACAAAAAACATATATATTAATAACAGATAATATTATATATAATAATATAAAATACTATATTAATAATAAAGTAATATCGTATAATGAGTATTAATGTAATATCATATTTTTTATTATAAATATAAATATTTTTAAAATTAACTATATTTATAATTATTTTGTTAAAATAGAGTATCCATTACAATTTTCCTATAATAAATTTATATAATTAATTATTTAACAAAAATATTAATTAATTAAATTTAATATATAAAGTTTACACCATAAAATAGTATAGCAGTAAAAATTTTGTTAATAATATTGTGCCCATTATAAATAGAAAGCCAGCACTAACTGTGAAAACTCATTTCTACAAATCATTTATAGCAAACAAAATATGAAAAGTTAGGTAATTATATTAATGAGATAAAAAAAAAGAAAGACTAAATACAATATGCATGTCCACATAATGTAAAAGTTAAGGATTAAAAAGGACTAAAAAGTTAAAATAATATTATCATGGAGATATTATATTGATTAGCCACACATTTTATAACCATAAAAATGTGCTTTAATGGCAAAGTGTTTAGGTATAAGGCTAAAAAGTTGTGATGGTGATGTTGAAGTGGATAAGTAGTTACGATTTCAATTCAATAACTTCTTATTTGATTTCAATTACTCGGATTTTAGAGTTGATAAGTAGTTACGATTCGAATGTTCGGCCCAAAGACCGAAGCCCAATAAACATGTCTAAGGTTCATGAAGCCCAAATATATAAAGGTCCGTCAGAAACTTTGATTTTTCTCAAAATAAAAAAAAAAAAACTTCTTTAATATTTTATAAATATTTACCTTCCTCCGTATTTTCTTAAATTTTGATTTTTTTTTTTAATTTAAAAATTCAAATTTTACCTATGTAGATGGATGGTCTTAACCTACCATTTATTTTATTTGAATGTAATATAATCACTAACATTAATATTTATTTTAAAAATTGTATATCAATTAATAAATAATAACTCAACGACATTGTTTAAGGTTTGTGCCCCAAATTTTTGCTCTGTAATTCACTCTATAATTCATTTGTAAAAAATTTATATTGCGACCTAATAGACTTTTATCAATTCAACTTATAAAATTTCAATCGCAATTAGACAAATCATTCAACTTTGAATGATTTCAATCATTTTTGTGCGGCAAATAAATAAGTTCAAAAATGGTACTATACATTAATTATTATTATTATTTTTCTAATATACATGCAAAATCCCCTTTTTATTTTTTAAAACCAAAAACTAAAAATCAAAAAGCAATAAAAAAAAATGTAAGAGCAAACAGAGAATTATTTAGAAGAATGAGAGTGGGAAGCTGCAGCTTTGACAAGAGTGGTTGGCTTGAAAGCAGCTTTAGGGTTTATAGCTTTTCTTATCTTCAAAACAGCCCAGGCTGTTCCAATGGCATGCCCTGCTGCTCCAAGCCCTTCATTTGTTGCTTTCCCTGCTTCATCTCCATATCTGCACCCATTTCATTTGTCCATCAAATTATTGTCAATAACAACTCGATATCCTCGACCAAAATGTTAGAGGCTCGAACTAAAAACAATACCTGTCTGAAACAAGGCCGGTGGTCACAACGGATGTGGTCGACATCACGTTCTTTCCTGCTACTTCCACTGCGTCGCAAACCTTGTCTGTTCATTCAAATTTCATACAAGAGTAAAGAACTTCAATGTCTGTTTTCAGATATGATATATACAATCTATTCGAAAACCAGATAGAAAATGTTGGAGTTTGAATCGTTCAACTTAAGCACAAAACATAACTTTCGAAGTTGATGATGGGGTTGTTTACAACTACTCACAGACAGCATGGTTTTAGCTCAAAAAATTGATCGGAGTTAGTTTGAATCGTTCAACTTAAGCACGAAACATAACTTAACACGTTTGATATCAGTTACTTGGGGTTGTTTACAACTACTCACAAACAGCATGTTTTTAGCTCAAAAAATTAGGGATGTTAAAAAAATCCAACTCAAACAACCCAAGGACTATCCAACCAAACTTGAGGGTTAATTGTGATCTAATATTCTTTGAATTGGATTGTGTTATAATTTGATTACTTTTCTTAGGTTGGGACGGTTCTAAGATTGGCTAATTTTTTTGTTTGATCAAGTCAACCCAATCCTAACTAAAAATAATATTAATTAATAAGATATACTTAGCATATTGGTACAAAGCATGATAACTATGTATTGAGAAAAATATGTGTTATTGTAATCGAGTGTGTTTGACTAAAGAGTCGATATATTATTCATAAGAGACAATGCCTTTATATAAGGATTACAATGG
>JBBMEF010074117.1:0-10332 GCA_037832685.1 Sicyos baderoa | reverse complement strand
CCCCCCCCCCCCCCCCCCCCCCCCCCCCCCCCCCCCCCCCCCCCCCCCCCCCCCCCCCCCCCCCCCCCCCCCCCTATGCTCAACCATCTATTGGACAGAGAAGAAAGTAGAAGGAGAATGGGTGGGGTCCTCGATAAAAATAAATTATATATATATATATAACATATAATTTGTTTAGAGGTATATAGGTAACTATAGTCTAATTTAACTAAGATAAAGTGTGTTTGTAACTAAGATTTTGTGTTTTCGAATCTTCACTCAAAATGTTGTTAAATTAAGAGAGAAAAAAAACCATTTACTATGTGGGAGATTGAGTATAGAGATTCAAGTCTAATATATTTATAGGGTTTTGCATAGAGGTTTCAATTAAAGTGAAATTATATAAGTCAAAGTAGCATAGTTTAGTAATAATTGATATATAATTATTAAAAGGTTGTAGCTTTCAATTTCAAAATATTGTGTTTGGAGTGATAACACAGTAATAGCTCAACCGTCATCAATGCTCACCTAATGATTTAGAGGTTTTGAGTTTGAATTTTCCCCACCCTCAATTATTATAATCTCAAAAGAAAAAAAAATATTGTCATTGGAGTCTTGTGTTAGTTATAATTTTAGGAAGCTATTTTTCTCTTACTTTCAACATTTTCTAGAAGAGGGGTTGGTGCATTTGTCCTCCGGTTTGGAAGCCTCTTGTCTTGTTGTTGTTAGTTGGAGTTTTTTAAGACTATTTGTTGGAGCTTGTAGTAGCTCTTTCCTGGGTGGTTTGATAGTTGAATGCCATACTTTTTTTTTTCTTCTTCAGTTGGTTTTATGGTTTGATGTCATTATTAATTGTTGTTGTTTTTTAGTTCTCATTTTAGTTTGTTGTCTAGGCTTAGGGTTTTCTCGGTTAGTTTTGGGTCTTGACGGTCTTGACTCTCGGTGAGTCGAGTGCCTCTTTGACGGCCTGTTCGAAGTAGAAATCGGTGGATAAAGAGACTATGAGTTTTTTGTACTAGAGAAAATGTAATTCTCTATAGGTAACGGTTTCCATCTCTCCATACTTCGGTAGTGTCATGTACTTTAGTAATCAAATATTGATGTTGGATTAACCTCCAAAATCTAAAAAAAAAAAAAAAACTCCTAGATTGTATTGATGATAGATTCTTAACCTTGTAATGTCATTCAAGGCCATTGTGCATTTCTCTTATTGTTTGTTTAGAGTATTAATTCACTAACACTGATTCTTAACCTTGTATCTGTTCATATTTTCAAAATAATATATATATATATATATAATTATTTATTGTGTTTGGAAAAATGAATGCATAAAATAAGAAGTGGGAAAAGGTGATATATATTATATACTAGTAAGGGAACACTTAAAAGGCTTAACAAAGACACTGCCATTAGATCTTCTCCTGATATAGTGGGTATGGGCTGATTGCTTTCCGTAGTTCCTTGTCTCTTCTTTTGTTTATTCTTTATAATTTCATCTTTTTTTTTTCTTTTTCTTTTTCGGAATTAAACATTATTTCAGGGTGTTGATCGAAAAAATAATAATATTTAGGGTGAAAATTTAATTTAAGGTCTCTTAGATCATATTTTATAGGGATTGAGTTATACTCTTATATAATCATTTATTATTATTATTATTATTTTAAATTTAGTAATGATCATGGACTTGGTGGTCAAGAGGATTAAGAAGATTAAGATGAATTCAGGTGGTCACCATAAATTGAACTCATCATCTTAAACACTCCGTTACCTTAACTATCATGGAGTGTCTCAATTGGTCAAAGAGAACCTTGAGGTGCACAAGGTGATAGATTCAATTCATGGTGGCCACCTGCCTAGAAATTAATTTTTTACGAATTTATTTGGCATCTAAATGTTGTAAGGTCATGCGACTATAACATTAGTCGAGGTGCGTGAGTCACAAATGAAATGAATAAGTTATGAAACTTGTTAAGGATCCCCTACTCGAGATACATCATGTATACATATATATGAGAACAATCCAAACAAAAATAAATATATTCCGTAAGCTTAAAAAGTTCACAAACTCAAGCCCCCAGATAAAATTATGATAAGTGGCTACAACCAAATGACATTATCTCGACACGTCTAACAACCACAAGCAAGGTGAGACAAGTCATAACACTATTAGTGATAGGTCTAAGTAGCAAGCGAAGCATCCTATTGCAAACATGTCTTAGTGTAGCAAGTGGAGCACTGATAACCAGTGACGAACTCATGCTAGGCATCCTAGAAGGTATAAGTGGTCAATGGAGCATCACGTCTACACAAACATGTATCAATAGCAAAGGGAGCACCCATACCAACACGTTGCGTTATCGTCTATAAGTCTCGACTATGTTTGATCGGAGCAACCCACGACATGTATAACATGTAAAAAGCTCTAACCAAATCAGTCTATCACATACTAAATATGAAACAATTTCAACGAATTTAAATCTCTGACTCTGAATGAAATGCATAACCATTAATAGCGTGTGAAATCTTTACTACATGCAAAAAAGAGTATCACACATGTTATCTCAATATCAAATCAGTCTACACTACACCTTGAGGCATTGTTGGTTTATTTATTTTAGGATAAAAGAGAAATAATTATTAAAAAAGAAAAAGAAAAAAGTATAGTAAAAAGAAAAGTAAAAAGAGAGGGGGAAGAAGAAACTAGAAGTGGTAATTAGTGGGGGATGGAGAGGGAGGAAGTGTTGTCCACTCAGTTGGGTGAGATTCTGAGTCTGAATGTGTTTGTGTTTGTGTGTGTGTCTGCTGCACCACACCACACACTGCTCCAAAACCCAAACCCAAACCCAAACCCAAAACCTTCTTCTGACACCCACCCAGCCCCACCCCACCTCTCTCAATAATTTTTTTTTTTTTTTTTTATTTTTATTATCAATATTATTTCTTAACTTCTATCCCTATCATTACATTGCTTTACTCACCCCACATTCTTTTTCCTATTTTGTTTTCATTATTTTTATTAATATTTACTCTTTTAACCTTTTTTTTATATATATATATGCATTTGTTTCAACTAAATCTTTTTTTTCCCAAATAAACTAAATCATCAATTTATGGTTAGAAAATCATGATTCCAAAATTTGAAAGGCGTCCATTCAAGCCTATTTTAATAAATAATTTATTATTATTATTTATTTATTTTTTCAATAAAATCGAGGTACCATACCATAATATATCATAAGGTTGAAAGTACAATTAGAAACGCCTGACAAATTAATCTGCATAGCCTTCTTGAACATGAGACCTTAAAAATAGCACACCCTCAAGTCTCATACAGTCGATCACTACACTGTCTCTATAAAATTGAAAGTCGCCTAGAAAGTTTATATTCATAGTCTTCTTGAACACATGAGACATTGAGGAGAGTACACCTTTAATTCCTTTACACTCGACCACTATACTTTGTCTCTATAAAATTGAAAGTCGCCTAGAAAATTAATTTTCAAATAGCCTTCTTGAACATGAGACCTTAAGGAGATGACTAGGAATACACCATCAAAACCCATACACTCAATCACTACGCTGTCTTTAGGGATAATCACATAATTGTCTAACATGAATCATACAACTACATCGAAAGCTAACCTTATATGGGGATTAGGAATTCAAGTCCTAAAACTTAGTTTGATATAATTAATTCTTAAGCATGAATAATAATAGTGCTGACATAATTTACTAATTTAGTATGCCCAAACATCATAATTTTGTAGTTTTTAACAATAGAGTTCAACTTATTATTTTTTTGGGTCCATGAGTATCAGAACTAATTTTATGCCCTCAATTATTTTCACAGTTATATAATCTTATATTATTTGGATGTACAAAAAATGGTATGAAGTTATTTTCTATGTAAATGGTCACTATAGATCGAACCCCAACTTCATAAATTGCTAAGATCTTTTTTATCCAGTAAATTAACTCATTAGATGTTTTACACTAAACCAACTCATGTCTTATAACATACGTCAAAGAAGTTAGACATGACAGTTATAACCGGTTTAAGCCACACAAAAAATTTAAATTTTTTGTTTAGTTCAACTATAATTAAAAGTGAAACATTTGAAGCATGACCTTTTAATCATGGACAGACATTTATGTCGATTGAATTATTTTATTAGTTTGGGGAAGCCTAAAATGCTTGATCTCATATACTAAGTCATATTTAGGCTACCCAACATGCATTAAATTATGGTCACACATAATCAATAAACCAAAGACAAATTATTGGCTACTAACACCGAAAGGAGCTATAAATCTCCAAATTAGCAAGCTGAAAACCTAAAATAAATGGCCGAAAAGCATTCTAGACAGAAAGGGAAACAAAGATAAGTATGCTCAAACGACTTGGTTTGAACACTTAATTTTATTCTAAAAAAGTTCATAAAGTAAAAAGATGAATAAAATTTGATTTTATATATTTAAAAAAAGTCTACAAAAGTAAACGATAAAAAAAAAAAAAAAAAAAAGAGTAGAAAAGGTAGGAATTTCTGAATTAATTTTAAAAATAGTATTTTTCTTAGACAATTGGAAGAAAAAAAAATAGATTGACTTAGATTTTTCCTCCCTCATCGTCCTTAAAAATTGCTCTAATTTACATTTTGTAATTAAGGGAGAGGATCTTTGTGGATTGAGACATCACTTCACTATTCTTGCTATTTAATTTCAATTAATGTTCTTCGATCGTAAAGAGGGCATAAAGATGTTCGAACACTATTACAAGTTTGAATTGAAGTTTGAAAAACATCATTTCTTCATCATCGACATGAGCATTGATAATCACCGAAGAATCTTAAAGATCATTTGGCTATCAACCACAATTGAATTACGTGAAATCAAAAGATAGAAGCAAATCGTATTTCGAGCCTTAACCAAGTGTCTCGAGACTATATAAAACCTATCATCCAAATTAAATATCTCATCTATCGATCGAGCCACGATTCCAAAACCCTCACTTTTTTCAACCTTCGTATTGTCGAGCTTCATCTTCTCTTCCAATTGATGATAAAAAGAGTCTTCCATCACTAACTAATGAGCCAAGTTTACACATAATATTCGAGAGGAAAACAAATAAAAACAGGTCTAAAAAAGAGGAATGTACAGAAAATTGGGACCAAAAAGAGAAAACAATAAAAGCAGAAAGTTAGAGGAAAAAACATTTGAAAATAAATAAAACCTTTTTTATTCGTCACGTAGTTCAAGAAACGAGGCGCGTGAAAAGCAGGGAAAAGGCGCGTGGAGTCTGAAACAAGAAAAAAATTCACAGCATCGAAGCTCCATAATAACAACAACAACAGTACGTATAATCATCATCATCATCTTCATCTTCAACCTTTTTCCCATTTCCCCAAATCCCCCATTTCTCTCTGCAAATGAGCTTAACCTCCCTGCAACAATGGTGGATATGAAATGAAGGACCGCCAGCGCTGGCAGCCGGAAGAAGACGCCCTCCTCCGCGCCTACGTCAAGCAATATGGCCCCAAGGAATGGAATCTCATCTCCCAGCGCATGGCCAACACCCCTCTCCATCGCGATCCCAAGTCCTGCCTCGAGCGCTGGAAGAATTACCTCAAGCCTGGCTTGAAGAAGGGCTCGCTTTCGCCGGAGGAGCAGAGCTTGGTCATTTCTCTCCAGGCCAAGTACGGCAACAAGTGGAAGAAGATCGCCGCCGAGGTCCCCGGCCGTACGGCCAAGCGCCTCGGCAAGTGGTGGGAGGTTTTCAAAGAGAAGCAGCTTAAGCAATTGCAGAAGGCGCAGGATCTAACTCAGCGACGCGATTACCAAATCTCCGACGGGAATCTCCCTATTTCTAGGGTTTCCTCGCCGGAGAGGGCGCTTCAAGGTCCTTACGATCATATATTGGAGACGTTCGCTGAGAAGTACGTCCAGCCTAAGCTCTACGCTACATCCGCCGCCGCGTTTCCATCTCCTCCGCCGCCGCCGCCGCCGTCGTTGTCGAACTCAGATCCGGTCCTCTCGCTCGGATCTGCGACGTCGTCTTCCACCGTGTTACCTCTGTGGATGAACACCAGCACTGCCTCGTCCTCAACCTCGTCGACAACGCCGTCGCCGTCGGTGAGCCTCACGCTATCTCCCTCCGATCCGGCGGCTCTCGACTCGGAAGTGCAGCAGATGGGATCTCTAGTCCAACACTGCAAAGATCTGGAAGAAGGACGGCAGATATGGGCGCAGCACAAGAAGGAGGCGACATGGCGGCTGAACCGATTAGAGCAGCAGCTGGAGTCGGAGAAAGCGAGGAAGAAGCGGGAGAAAACGGAGGAGATGGAGGCGAAGATACGGAGGTTGAGGGAGGAAGAAACGGCGTATTTGGGGAGAATCGAGAGCGATTACAGAGAGCAATTAAGTGCTCTGCAAAGAGACGCAGAGATCAAAGAGGCGAAGCTGGTGGAAGCTTGGAGCAGCAAGCATGAGAAATTGACGAAGCTTGTGGAGCGAATTGGGTATCATGGCCGTGGATTGGCTGTTGTTGCTGGTAATTCAAAGGATATACGCCATTGATTCCGGTGGAGTTAAATGCAGGTTGGTTTTTCTCTCTGTTCTGTACTGTGTTTTTTTTTTGGTTAGATCCAGAGGAAGATTAAAAGTAATAAAAGATGATAAACTCATCTCTCTGTTCCATTGGGGGGGCCTCCCTTCTTCAACAACAACTCTTCTGAATTTTCTTTTACTTCTAAAACCAAATTCTATGGTTCTTTCTTGCTGGTAAATGTTTTCTTATCATACAGGTGTATTTGGGGCACCGATTTGGTTATGATATTAGGAGAGTCATGATAAATGGTGGTAGCACATTAGTATAAAACATGTTTGAGGGGCAGATTAGTATATCCTAAGTTATGAACGGCAAGACAAACATAGTTTAGATTTTTATAACAAATCGGGCCGTTTACATAAATGGGTTCAAACACACTCATGTTGATTAATCCAAATAAGATTTAGGGATGGGACATTCATGTGGGTATTCAATCAATTCTATAAAAGTGAGAAATTGGATTGAATTCAAAATTGTGGAAGTCAAAAGAAGAGGCATCATTCATAGTGAGGATATGTTGAAGTTTCCCACTATTGTTGCTCTCTCATCACACATTAATTTGTGATATGAATGCTCATGTTATCAGTACATAAAACTTGTTCTATCAAGCTGAGGATAGAGGTTAGATTCCATACTCCAAATATGGAAAAGAAAAAAAAAACAATGGGTAGATGAATGGAAAATAATGAGAATTGAATAAAGTTAGCTTTTTTGATTGAAAGGAAATGAAAAGGAATGGGATTAGAAAAAGCTGAGTTTCCACAAGTAATTGAATAAGAATTTGGAATGAGTTAAATCCGTACTTGCTGTGGGATATTCTTTGGTAGGTGGGGAAAGATAAAAGAAGGTTTGTGTCTTAACTGCATTTCTTAGGCTCTAAACTTTGAGGAATATTTACATCCCGGACATCATATATAAAAAATAATGTCCACCTATATGGCCAAATATGGACCACAATCTATTTGATTTTAAATTTAAAAGATTAAAAAATAGAGTAAACAAAAATAGATTGTGACCCATATTTAGCCACATTATTTTATATATGATGTTCGGGCATGATGTAAATATTTCTCCTAAACTTTACATACAGAACAAAAGAAAAAAAAATTGGTTTTTTTGTAGGATTATGCAATGTGTCCTATGCCAATACTTATTTTACTTTTGTTCATTAAAACCACTCTTTTGAATTTGCTTTTACTTCTAATTAAACCCAAATCTATGGTTCTTTTTTCCTAATTTCTTTGTGATTAATGTTTTCATAAATCAAACTAATTATTATCCACACAAAATTGTGAGAAGTGTAAGTACTGAGATGTTGGAGAAGCTTGGGAAGTTTTGCTCATAAAAGAAAACCATTCTATTTCTTGATTTTGGTTTCATTCAAACCATTTATGGTGAGTTTTGTTTTTCTTCATTTGGGTTTCACACCCTGTGATATGGGGTTTAAACTTGAATGGCTGACCTCTTGTTGAGAGCAATGATTTAATCAGTTATGTGGACCACTTTAATTTATTTGTATGGAACTAGATATAATAGCCTAGTAGGCTAGGGTTCTTTTATTCCAAAGTTTTGTTAATAAAAAAAGGCTAAATAATTTTGTTAGATTATTAATGAAAATTTAGTGCTAAGAATAAGGACTGAATACCCTTCTATGATACAAAGTTTATTATTATTTTTTAAATTCAATAGTGTTTGAGTTAATTTATCTGAAATATATTGTTTGATCCTATAACATATAATTGTCATAATAATTTATAAAGAATTAATTTAGGTCTAAATGGAGACCATATATTGAATCAATCTTTTTGGTTTTTCAAAGTCCTCTTGACAATACCAAATGAAAATTCAATTATAATGGTTTATAATGCAAAGTTTAGAATGAGCTAGATTAGATTTGAATACATAAAATGTGTAACAGAGATTAAAATATCATGATCTTGAATTTAGTTTCTCTACTTAAAATAAATATTTAAGGTTAGTTTGAATATATTTTTTAATCAAAATTGATTAAATTATTATTATTATTATTTCCATACAAGAAGAAGATAAGAGTGATTATGTTTTCAAAATTATTAAAGAAAGGGTTAATAGAGATTATTTATTTTGGAAAGTTAATGATAAATTAATGCTAGGAAATAATTTCAGATTTATTAAAAAAGGTACATGAATTAAGTTAGAGATGTGGATTTTAAGGACTAAAATGATGTTATAACCTTTAATATATTAAGGCTAACACAATTGGGATGTGTTTGAATTCAGAAAAGAATATGAAATTAAAGAGAAAAGAAGGATTTGGAGTGATAAGATAGGAGTTATAGTAATAATAAAAAACCGACTAAGCTAAACATAAACTTAAATTTCTTAGCATAATATTGGATATATCATTTTTTATTTGAGAATTTTAATGAATAATCAAATCGAATTGGTGATAACTTCTTCACTTTAATATTTCTTTTCTTATGTTTTTTTTTTGTTTTAATCGTTTTTTTTTTTTTTTAATTGAATTAGAAAAATGGTAAAATCTTAGGAAAAAAGTGCCATTATAGAGTAAGTAAAATAGCAAGCTACAAAAAACGAGGGTTGAACCATGTAGAAATGGAACCAAGAAAAAATTGAACTAACAAATTTGTCATTTATATGATATCAACTCGATTTCTCTTTTTTGTCACAGACCAAGTCTCAATTTGGCCCAAAGTTGAAAAAAACCCAAACCAATATTACCTATATAATTTAGACATTGATGTTAGGAGGGGAAGTTATAGAAACCTTGCTTGAAGTTAGGGAAAAATTGGGGTCACAAACCCTACATTAAAGGTATTAGTCAAATACTAATTTTAAAATCAAACACACGATTACTGTAATAGGTGAATTACACATCATGTATTAACTCATAAGATGAGTTAATGTTTAACTTGAGTTAATTAAGGGTTAGTTTTAGCTAATCATGAGAGATGTGTATTAGTGCTACTATGTAAAGCACTTTTGGTAGGGTTTCATTCTTTGGAGTGAGTGAGAGTGAATAGAAACCCTAGCCCCCCATTTGAGAGCCCTTGTACATCAATCAATGGCATTATGATGGTGGATCAATCAAGCTTCATCGATCCATAACAGTAGAGTATGGACGTTCCCGAACCACTTAAATACGGTGTTCATCTCTTCTCCTCCCTATTATCTTCTCTTTTTATGATTTGTTTTGAATTGATAATTGTGCATTCACTCTTAAATTAGACATTTATCTAGAATTTGCACAACAATTATAAATTAAATAAGTTATCCCAATCAAAATACTCAACATGTTACCGATTGAATAATATTTTTTTTTTTTTGAAACAAGGTAATCACGCCCATCCCTAAATCAGAGATCAAAAAAGTAGGTCACATGTGAGTTTCGAGAGGAGTACAATCACTCTGCCACCCATTTAGAACTATTCAGTAATATTCTTAGTTCTAATCATATATAACCTTTTTTAGAATTAAAATTGGGCAACGGGCAGAACTGTTGTAGGGGGGAAGAAATTAGCCCAAAGTCCATAACAGGCCGTTGGACTTCCATTTCCCATTCGAGGCTTTTTTTTTCTTTGGGTGAATTAGGGAAAAGGAAAACCTACAAAATGTCTACTTTTGACATAGTATTTAGGAAAATGTCTAAATGGCAAAATAATTAAGTGGCATGCTAAAATGGGGTCTTAAGGGTGAAAGAGAATATTTTCATCCCTATTGTGCCCTCCTCCAATTTTTACATTTCTTTA
>JBBMEF010074107.1:0-10333 GCA_037832685.1 Sicyos baderoa | reverse complement strand
CTAGAATTCTCTACACCAATCTTACTTAAATGGTGTTCTAGAATTCTCTTCACCATTCCTAGACAAATGATGTTCTAAAATTCTCTTCACCAATCTAGAACATACGTGTATGATTTAGAACCTTCCTTGGCCATCTAGGATAAAGTTGAATAATCTAGAATCTTCCAATATTATTCAACAATCGGCATATCTATTTTTTTTAGTTAAATAATATATGGACGATTTATAAATATTTGTTAGTCCTAGTCCATTCTCCCATTTATTTTACTTTAAGGGGAATTTTTTTTAAAAGTGGCCGACAATTGGATAAAATCGTCATGTTGCATATATGCCTTGAACGCATTAATGCCCCTGTGATTACTAGTCGGGGGTCTCGCTGCTCGATCAGCGAGCGAAGGTCTCATTCTACGTTGCATGACCGCATCCGCATCCGCATCGGCATATGTTTCCGCATGCACATTCTATTAGTTTATGCATTCTATAACTAGGGTTTAAAGATGGCGCATATGTAAGCCCGAATTAAACCCTAGCCGTTTAAGTTGATGTTCATTACTTTGTAATCTGTGTTATGACGCTCCTCGGAATAATCTCGTTCTTCCTCTCTACCTGTGGATTAGTTAACACAACGTTAGTGAACCACGTAAATCCATGTATCGCTTTTCTGTTCTTCTCCTTTCTCGTTATATCACATTTATCTGTTTTACATCTTCGTTATCGATTGTTGATTGTTATTTTCATAACACGTCAGTATATACTCATTTTAAAATAGGGAAAGGTTCAAAGTATAATATTAATGATATTATTATTTACAATAGCTTATACTGTATTAATAATTAATGCATGTAACATGGTTTTTTTCTTCTTGCACAATTTGCGGGACTAGTTAAATCTATAAAATAATTATAAATATAGTCACTTTAATATTTTTTTAGCAAATACAATAATTGACATTAATGAATATACTCACCTACTTTTTTATAATATGGTACTAATGAGTATTTTTAAAAAGTATTAAAACATATTTTGAAATTATTTTGTGAGATTAGTGGACAATTTCTCTTTTAATATTTCTATTAAAAATTATTTTTTTTATCAAAAATTTAAATAAAAAATTAGTCTTACTTACATTTTTTAGGGGATGTTATGTATATGATAAAAAATGGCGAAATATTTTCATCTATAGCACAAAATCAAAATTAATTTATTTGTAGTAAGAAATCTAAATTGAGTTATATCCCTTGTTGAGTTGTCGATAGAATTCAATCAGTCATAAACTCATTTTATCATTGGTTGAATTCTATCATCAATAAAAAATTATGTGCTATAATTTTATCACCGGTGTTGAGGCTAAATTCTCACTTTTTTTATTTATTTATTTTTTAATGTAAATAGACTTGTAATTATTTTGTATAAATGTGTTAGCCACGTAAAAAGGCCAAATCTATTCCTTCAATTCGAAACATATATGTCAGCACTCCATATTGTTTGTTTGCAAACGTCGTGATTCACGCTTTTTGCTATAGGACACTAATTAAGAATTTGGAAGTATTATAGATGTGAACAAATGATTGAAAGTTATCTTCACGTTTCGTCATGAAAAAAGTAAAATCATATTAATGTGAAGGCCCCAAATTCTGTTTGATTTCATCTTATAAAGGACTTTGGAGTATTTAAGACATATAAGTTCAATTAGTGACTATTTTCATTGGACTTAATTCTTTATGATTTTTTTTTACATTTAAATGTTATAAGATTATACGGAATGTTTCTTGACACTAGTTAAAGTACGTGGAAGTTGGCCCGAATAGTCACAAATAATAATAATAATAATAATAATAATAATAAAATCTCCTAAAAAATGAGTTTTGTACATATGTATGATTGAAGTCATATATAATCATTTTTGGTCAGATGTACAAATGATTAACTTTAAAAAGAACCGAATTTTGCTTCTGAAATAAAATATGAAAATTAGGGAGAAAATATGAGAATGGTTTTGTTAAAATACTTATGTTGGCAAGTGGAAAGAATCAATTAAATTTTAGAAAATAGGGTAAATATGAAGCTTTTTTTTTTTTTTTTTTGAGGAAGGTAAATATGAGGCTTAATTTGTCATTTGTCATACGATTATAGTTTTTTAAACAGAAAAGATTAGATTGATTTTTTTGAAAGTGGGTAAAAGATCTCACCTTTTATAATTAAAAGTTGTACAATTTATTTTGTTTTTACAGATGTGAAAATTTTAGAAAAAAACCCAAATAAAGCTAATTTAAGTTAAATGGATTGAAACAAAATTGATGAACTCAATTATGTGAAATTGATGAACTTAAAGTAAAATTGATGGTTTCATTTAATTATCACGATTGAAAATAATCAAATAAAATTGTTTGAAAACAATGAAGATTGAAATCTTTTGATATATAAAAAATATTTTTAAAAAATTGTTATAATTAAAATAAAAATACTATAATTTGGTAGCTACAAATAATTTTCTCAAATTTTGTTAGTGTGAATTCAAATTTTAGTAATTGTGTTTATTGGTGAATTCTGTTGAAATGAAATTGAATTATGACAAGAGAGCAAAACTTGTTTCGTCTTTTCATTGATATATCTCAATTATATATACAACTTAGAGGAAAGAAACAATAGGAAATTGTAAGAAAAGGAAACTATTAACCCTAAATAATTTTCTAAACTTATTCCTAATTAAATCATATATACATCAATACTAAATCAAATCTTAAACTTATTCCTAATGAAATTATATATACATCAATACTAAATCAATTTCATATACACCACAACATATATTCTAAAAATAGATTATGAGAATATCTCAATACCCTCCCTCGAGTTGGAGCATGAGGATCATAAATGTGCAACTTGAAAAGCAAAAAATGAAATTGACGTATTCCTAAAGCCTTGGTAAAAATATCTGCAAGCGGAACTATTGTAGGAACATAAGAAGAGAGAATAGTTCCACCCTGGATAGCATCTCGAACAAAGTGACAATCTGCTTCAATGTTCTTTGTTCGTTCATGGAAAATAGGATTTTGTGCAATATGTAAAGCTGACTTGCTAACACAATATACAACAATAACAACATGATGTTGATTCCCCAAGCTAAGAAGAAGACCTTTTAACCATTTCAATTCACAAGTAAGGGAAGTCATAGAGGGATATTCGACCTCTGTTGAAGAACGAGCCACCGTGGTTTGTTTTTTAGTTTTCCAAGAAATCGTAGAATGACCAAGGGTGAGAGAGTGACGAGTTAGAGGACAAGCTGCCCAATCAGAATCACACCAACCTATTAGAGAGAGCGAGCTATTAGATGGAAGTAAAATTCCTTGTCCAGGAGAGCCCTTCAAATAGCAAACAACATGCAAGGCAACTTCATAATGCTCTTGTCTAGGTTCTTGTAAGAATTGTGATAAAATATGGACATAGTATGCCAAATCTGGACGAGTGGCTGTTAAGTAAATCAAACATCCAATCAACCGTTGATAAAGTTCCGGATTAGACAAAGGTTCTCTTGAGACATGGGCAAGCTCATGGTTTAGCTCCATAGGAAAAGATGTTGGTTTGCACCTAAAAGACCTGTATCAGAAATGGTGTCAAGAAAATATTTTCGTTGACAAAGAAAAATACCAGTAGGACTACGTCTACTTCAATCCCGAGAAAATATTTAAGTACCCCGAGATCTATCATATGAAAAAACGTGCTCAAATAATTTTTAAATACTCTCAAAGCAGTAGAATCATTTCCAGATATAATTAACCATACGTTAATTTGGATAGCTCCATTTTGATAAGTAAAAAAAAAAAAATCAGCAAGGGATTGGAGAAAACCATACTCTTTTAAAGCGTTAACCAATTTGGAAAACCAACATCATGGTGCCTATTTCAAACCATACAAAGACTTGCGAAGACGACAAACCATAATAGGTTAGGTAGTTTTAAAACCAGGAGAAGTTTCATATAGACTTCCTCATTGAAATCTTCGTGTTGTGTGTGTTTGCAGCATAATGTTTCTTCGCAGACAAATGGTCGATCTAAGAGGGTAAACCAGATTGTTGTGGTTTCGTTGCGAGCTTGCGTGTTAGTTGTTCCGGTCAGTTGGGATTCGTATTTGTTTCGTTGAGTTCGCTTACAATAGCAGTTTTTTTTCAGCTAGATAGTTGGCACCGTTCGAGCCGTGGTTTTGTAAGCATTGCAGGTCTCCAGTTTTCTGGGAAGAGTTTGGTGTCAGACAGGTTTTAGGGTTTCGAGTTGTTACAGTTAGCTATCGGCGCAGTTCAACAGGTTCGGGATGATTGTGGACAGCGCAGTCCAGGCAGAAAAGCTATGCCGATGTTCGACGTAGAGTTTCTTGAGTGTGAAGTGAATCAGCTCGTGTTTCCTAAAAGTGGCACTGATATGTGTTGTTTTGAAGTTTGTAAGCAGGAGAAGTTGAGTTCCAGGTTTGTGGCCCTTCGAGATTCGTAAGCTAGTTGGGGCAGTAGTTACCAGTTGGCTTTGCTTTCGCCTTTGGCGGAAGTTCACAGTGTTTTCAGATTCGATGATTTGGTAGTGTGTTGCAGACCCATCGCACTTTGTGGATGTTTAACCTTTGCAGTTAATCAAGGTTCGAGCTTCGAGGAGAAGCCAGTGTGTGGTTGGGGTTATGAGAAATGACGTTGAGGAACTGAGAGATAGTTGGTTATAGTTTAGTGGAAGTGTCAAAAGTAGAGGAAGCAACCTGGGAAAATTGAAAGTTGAGTTGAAGACGCACTACCCAGAGTGGTTTCAGTCTTAAGGACTTTTAAGGACGAAAGTCATAAAAGGAAGAAATATTATAACGGCCCGGGATTTCAAAAGTCATTATTTGGGTTTAGGCCGTTATTTCCGTTATTAGTTCCAAGTTAAATTGTTTAGTTTAGGCCTTAGGGGTATTTTGGTAATTCTACCTCTAGGGACCATTTTTTTTTGCAAATATTATTTATTGATGGGTACTTTGGAGTTTTCAAAATCCTCGTGGCATGGCATTTGTGGAATTTGGATTGAGTTGAAATTTGTAAAGTAAAGGGGTTAAAATAAGGGAATTTATAAATAAGTATTTTAAAAGAATAATGAATGAATTAAAGGAAATTTTAAAAGAAGACAAAAAAGGAAAAGTCAAGGTCAAACCCCTATTCTTCTTCTTTTTCTTCTTCTTCTTCTTCTTCTGCCGCCGCCGCCGTTTTGTTCGCCGCCGCCGCCGTTTTTGAGTGTCGCCGCCGTAGAACTCACCGGAGCTTCCATAGCAAACGAGCCGCACTGACGCACAGCAGACAAACCTCACCTGCGCGCGCCCCTGTTCTTCGCCCTCTCCTCGCACGCGCACACCTTGCCGCGCAGCCGCCCTCGCTCAGACGTCGTCGGCCCCAACTGCACGCGGCGCATGACCCTCAAATCGAACCCAGCCGCGAAGAACCCGCGCGCATCGCCTTGTTTCAGCCATGCCATTGCAGATCTGCTCGCGCCGAGCCCACACGCGTCCGCCCAACTACAAGTCGCGCACGCCCAGTCGAAATCATGCCCGTCTACGTGTGTTTCAACGCTGCACATCCAGCTCGGCTGTTGCCTCGTGCACGTCGCGTTTCGCAGCAGCTACATCTTGTTTGGTGTGTTCTAATCTTCCGAGTTTGTTGTGTGTTTATCGTAGAGGTGAGTAAACACTGTTTTGATGGTTGTCTTGGGTTTGACTGTTGATTGGAATTTGTTTTTTGTAGCATGTTCGTCCTTCGATTCGATTCTTCGTGCCTCGCCGATTGTTTTGGACAACCGTGCTAGCTGGAATTAGGTGAGTTTGAGGGTTGATCTTTGTGGTTTGATAGTAGTTGTTTTATGTTGGTAAGTGACTGATTTTGGATGTTATTTGTTAGGTCGAAAATTGTTGGTAGGTTGTTTCATAGCGTTAAACTTCGCTATTGTGCCGTTTCGGTTCGCCTTTGGGCCTTGTCAATTTCGGATAGCCTCATTGATTCTAGCTGTTGGGTAAGTTGGCAAAGTTGTTGTCGTTGTTTTAAATGTTCATTAAAGTTTGGTTTAGCTTGGTTTTAAGTGGCTCATTTTTTGATGCATCTTGTTAGGTCAAACAAGTTGAGTCTGGTTGATCTTTTGGCTACAACCCGAGCAGCAGCAGCTTCTTTGTTTGGGTAACGCCTCGCTGTTTCTTCGGTAGTTTTGTTTAGGGGTTGTTCTTCGATTTATTAGTTATTTATTTGTATTTATGTTATATTACCTTGCTAGGTGTTTTCGTTGGTGATCTGCAGCTCTAGGAGCTTTATCTATTTCTTGTTTTGTTTTTCTGCCAATCCAGGTAAGGATTTCTTACCAGGGTTGTGTGGGCCCTGAGATTAACGGTGATTGTATGCCTGTTTACATGTGATTTCTTGTGAGCATGTTAGTGGATAGGATTTCTTGTTATCGATTTCTGGCTGGCATGTATGTTTGTTTTTCTTGAACATGTTAGCACCATGCTAGGTCTTTCCTTTCCCGCATATCTCTATTTATCTGTTCTGCTTGTAGTATCATGTTAGGTTTTGATCCTCTTTTCGAATGTAACCTGTCTGATAGCTAGCATGTGATCTCAGAGTAGAACTTGTCTATGAGTCATCATCTAGAGGCAGAGAGTGGCACGACGTATGTTGCTCCACTGGCAGGGATGCGCGAGGACGGATACTTCGTCCAAGCTAATCATTGATTTCGGCATAGCCTAGACCGCAGTGCTTGGGTAGAGAGTGGCATAAAGTATCTTGCCCCACCGTTCGGGACGATGACGAGGGCTTGTCCCCGTCCCCGGCAGCCGACACGATCCACATCGTGTCAGCATAGCCTAAGTCTGCAGCCTGCTAGGACGGAACCGACCCGTGGCGTAAGCCTACCACCGGCGGATCTTAGCTTCAGGCATGCGGTGGTTCAGGGTGCCGAGGGTCTCGCACCACTATGATTCAGTGACACCGATCCGAGTCTTTTAGGCATCCGTACTTGGACTAGGGCAAATTGCCTTAGACCCCGTATTTACCTGGTTTTTAGCAGCATGCGGTGTGTGCAACGCTCATTATGCGCCAAGAGGAGAGCTCCTTCGGGATCTTGAGTACAGTACACCAGTTCCTTCCAAAGTTGTGTTGACTTATAGATAACTCAAAGGTGTAAGACCCCGATGGGCATTAGAGTAAGATTACGAGTTGACAGCATTCCTGAGGTTGACAGGTCAACCCAAGCCAAGTTATGATTTCTGTGTTTATTGTTCATTGCATGTATCTGGTGTGCTAGATGATCTGTTTATCGTATTGTACCCTGGTTGGGAATTCTTACTGAGTAATTCGTTGCTCACCCTTATTTTCTGTGGTTTTCCACCAGGTAACTTGGGACCAAGACTGGATGGCTAGAGGAGGCTGCTGATTGATCATGGGGTTGTTTTAGATACTCTAAGACTTTTACTTGTTATTTATAGACCTTTATGCATGTAGAGAGGGCACGAAGCCCTTAGGTTGTTTTGAATATTTCTGGATTTGAATACGTTTCTGAATGCTTTGGATTTGAAATAAAGATACTCTGGCAAGGGTTGTGTTTTAAATTGTTTTGAACAGGTGCTTGGAAACAGGGACATGTTCTCTTAATTGTTGTTATGATGAATGATTTTAATGTTTTTGATGTTTTAAGTTTTCGCATATTTGATTGTATTTAAGACATGCATGTGAAGTTAATGACCTAGGTTTATGACCACTTTTGGGTCGGGTCTTTACCGTCTATTCTCTATTCACACACCAATGGAAGAAATGAAATTTTCCTTCTTTCATTCGTTATCTAAATCCATTGATATTGATCATAGATTTCTTATCCATATACACATTTCAAACAAAATGGGATTGCTAAGCTTAAACATCATCACATGTACTGGATGTGGATCTTTTGTTTTTATTGTCTTCTTCCATGTAAATAACGACAAGCAAATAAAAATAATAAGACAATCGTGCAAGCTTTTACCTTGTGACTTAACAGACAAGACACTAAAAAATTCTCTTGATAGCGCTAAATAATAGCACTATTTAAGCCTCTAAATCCTTGCAATTTACTCAAAAAGTATGTAAGAAAACAACATAAAGAGGGAATTTAACTCGAACATTCGCATTTATCCTAACACGTGAGTTAACAACATCGCATAATAGAAACTATGCAAAATACGATTTTTACTATGCAAAATGCTCGTATAAGCGCGAAAACAAGGCTACTGTGCATAACCTCGCTGACGTGTTTAAATTTGCAGAAAATGGCCTTTCGAATGCGGATGGAGAACAGACGAATGACTTGGACAAAACAGAAAGGAAACGTTGGACGACAGATTACAACAAAAATGGAAAGAATCAAGTGAATTATTCAGACAATCAATTGACGCAATGATTAGGGCGTGCTCGACAAGAAACCATGGACTCTATAAATTGTAGATCGATCGAAGAAGAAGGTGTGCTGGTTCGAGAGGGAACAACCGTTGATGGGCATTCAAGACATCGAGGTCTCTATTCATATGTAGACCTGGAAGAACTCAGTACCAACGCGACATTGTAGAAGAAGACTTAATTGGCAATAGTGATAACGTTTCTATTACTCCATAGATAGATTTAGTATACTGTAGTAGTAATTCGCATTTCGTACTCTGTTTTATTGCATTGTAAGAGTAGTTTGTAACAAAAAATACGAGGTTTAAGAACTAATTCCGATTTAGAGAGAGAGAATAGAAAAGTATAAGAAAAATACAAGTTTAAGAAAAGTATAAGAAAAAGTTTGAGAAAAGAAAAGTATAAGAAAAATACGAGTAGAAAAAGTTTGAGAAAAGAAAAGTATAAAAAAAATACAAAGTTTAAGAATAACAAGAGAGTTAGACTTGAGAGAGTATTAAAAAATAAAAAGAAAAGTTAGAGAGAACCATTTGAGAGAAGTAAAAAGAAAAGTCATTGTTATCTTCTGAAGTCTCCACTCTTGGTAAGGTAAAATTTTAAGTTTCTTTTAGTTTACTTTTGTCTTGTCATATCATCTCCATCTTGAATAAAGTGTGTAGCATTTATTTTTTAAAAATATATATATTATATTTGATGTCTTGTCTTTGTCATTGTAAGGTAAAATGTGAGTGTAGTGTATCAAATGTAATTATGTATTAAATATTATTGTTTACTTTTTATAATACAAATTATAATATACACAAAAGAAATTGTTATCCTTTCCAAAAAGAATATAAGAAAATTGCTATTATTTTATTCATAGATATATTTGATTATCTATTAGATTTTAAATTTTATGTCTATTATTACTTTTTTTTTTAGATATGCGTCTATTGTCTAAGATATAATATAAAATTGAATAGCTAATTATGTTTATTTTAGTTTTTTTTTAACTAATTTGACATTTCAATTTTTTAGGTAACTTGATATTAAATTATCAATCATGACAAATTCAACAAAGAATGATAGTGAAATTATATGTGAGAAGAATGATAAAATAAATGAGCTTAGTGAGATTCCACCACCATCATCGAATGATGAAAGGAAGAGGAAAAGAACTTCTATGGTATGGGATCATTTTACTAGATTGCCTGATTGTAGTGAAGATAAACCTCAAGCTAAATATAATTATTGTGGCACTATTTATGCATGTCATACAAAAAGGAATGGGACATGGACAATGAGAATGCATATTGAGAGTTATTGTAAAAAAAATCATTTAAAAAAAACAAAAGATGCATCTCAACAAAAATTGGTATTTGGAAACACAGATAGTGTAGGAGAAAATACAACAAATACTTCTCTTAGTTGTGTGGTTTTTAGTGTAGAGAATGCTAGGAGACTTCTAGCTGAAATGATCATAATTGACGAGTTATCCTTTAGATTTGTGGAGAGCGAAGGATTTAGAAAGTTTGTGGAGGGTACCATTGGTTTATTGGAACCTAAATTTGTTCTCTCATCTAGAACTACAATTGCTAAAGATATTTTAGCTATATATGCAACAAAAAAACAATCTTTGAAACAACTTTTTATAGATTAAGGATATCGAATTTCACTCCCAACTGATACATGGACATCTTGCCAAAATATTAACTATATGGTCTTAACTGCACATTTTATTGATAGTAGTTGGAAATTGCATAAGAGAATCATCAACTTTTCTCAAATAGATGATCATAAACGTGAGACCATAGAAAAAGAAGTTGAACGATGTTTGAAACATTGGGGAATTAAAAAAGTATTGACATTGACAGTTGATAATGCTTCATCGAATGATAGTGTTGTTGCTTATCTAGTGAAACGTGTGAAACATTT
>JBBMEF010074096.1:0-10333 GCA_037832685.1 Sicyos baderoa | reverse complement strand
AACAATGGCATTTCTCTTAGGACTTTTGTCGAACACCTTGTGAGCGAAAACAATAATCAAAGTAAAAACATATATTGAAAACCACACTAACCAATCTAACTTGACACTCTATCTTAAAACCAACAAACATTTATACCAATGCCTAAATATTTAAGAAAATGTCGAAAATGTCGAAAAATGATACCTTTTTAAGCTTGAGAGAAAGAGGGTTTCGGTGGGGTTTGTTTAGGAGAATGGGCGACGGCGGTGAATTAGAGTGCAGGCGGCGGTGGTGGTGAGCAAGGAGTTCCAATGAGCAGCGGTTCCGGTGAGAAGGGGGTGGTCTCGGTGGAATGAGGGTTTCTGTTTTGAGAGAGTTCAAAGAAAGATGAGAGGAAATGAAAATGAACCCGAGAGTTTGAAACTGCATTAAACACTTACAGAACTATCAATGGCGGGCATCGCCGGCCATTGATAGTCTTTGGTCGAAAAAGGAAAACATGGGCTATCAATGGCGGGCATCGCCCTCCATCGATAGTGGTGTATCAATGGCAGGCATTGCCCGCCATTGATAGTCTTTAATGACATTTTTTAAAACCCGCCATTGATACTCCGTGTTTTTGAAAATCCAAATTTTATGTCCGCCATTGATACTTGATTTTCTACTAGTGTTATAAGCACGTTTCGACCGGCCATCCATTACGTGTTTGTGAGCCTTGAACTTTGATGCGAGAGTGCGAGTTTGAGGAGGATGAAAGTATCCCGAGAGGAAACTTTAGAACTCACGACTGTGCGGAGTTTACTTCTTACCATTAGCATTATTCCCGTGCATGTGGATCGCACTTTAAAAACCTTAACCCGAGCCTATTATATTCTTGAAGTGAATTATTGTTGTTAGCATTTATTTTAGCATTATTGTGTATTTGGTTCTGTCTAAATCTGTTACTGCGTTTTTTCATAGTTTACAGCAATGCAATCACATTGCATGTTTTAGCATTTTATGTTGAATTGATCCTTGTGACCAAAATTATCATTTACTTTTCTGCTATTGACTTTTTCAATCTACATTTTAATGAAATACACAAGTCTCTATGGGAGATGACTTTACTTATCACTTGTTACGAATGACCATGTATACTTGCATGTTGTCTGTTGAATGCTAAGTACATCGCATCCATTTATATACATTTAAGGTGTAGCATTTCGCATACAAGTTTTTGGCGCCGTTGCCGGGGACTTGTGTTTTATTTCTGTTAAAGTGTTGTTTGAAGAAGTGGTACTTAAATTAAATAGAGTTTACCGCATTGAATTACTGTTTTCAGGTGTCAATTGTGCATGCGTAGAAGTTCAAAGGAGAAAGTTGCAGCTGATCCAGAGCCTGAGAGAACGTTCCATAGTAATCTGAAAGTAACTAAAGTAAGAATGGTTGAACCACATTGAGGATTTCTTGAGGATGATCCTCGGAACAATGCTCAAAAATTTGATCAGAACCTTGTTGCACAACCAAATTTGAATATGCATCAAGGAAATGCTGCAAACCAAAATGCTAACCTTCAACAACCGATTGATGAGAGGGACAGAGTAATTAGAGCGTATGATAATCAGGCAACGCAAGGACTTAATCCTGTCATTGTAAGACCGAATATTCAAGCTCGAAATTTTGAGCCGAAACTTGTGATGTTTCAAATGTTGCAGATAATAGGTCAATTTTATGGTCACGCATCTGATGACCAACATATGCATTTGCGTGCGTTTGTAGGAGTCATGAATTCGTTCAAAGTTCCCAACGTCGTTGATGACGACTTGCGGTTAACATTATTCCCTTATTCACGTTGATATGGAGCAAGGCTGTGGTTAAGCACAATGCCAACCGAATCAATAGAAACATGGGAGTAATTAGTGGATAAGTTCTTGATAAAGTACTACCCGCCAACTAAGTATGCTGACCTCATGCATGAAATGACTGGTATCAAGCAATATGAGGATGAATCAGTAAGTGAGGCATGGGGAAGATACAAGGAATTAATGAGGAAATGTCCATTGAGTGGCATATCTTACTTAGTGCAAATGGAGCAATTTTACAATGGATTAAATCAACCGTAAAAAACAATGTTGGATACAACATCAAATGGATCATTTCTATAGAAGACTTATAATCAAACTTATGATATTCTCGAAACAGTTTCAATGAACAACATCCAATGGTCTGCTCCGCATCGCAATCCGACTTATAAAGGACGACAACTTGAATTGGATGATGTAACTGTACTAAGAGCTTAAATGGCAAGTATGCAAAGGAATTAAAAGCATTGCGACTGAAAAATGCTACTAAGACTCAGAATGTTGCACCTGTCAATGGGATTCAAGTGGAAAATTATGTGTATTGCGGCGAAGGTCACACGTATGAATGTTGTCCACATAATCCTGCTTATATGATGTATATAGGAAATGCAAACAATCAGAGACAAATTCAAAACCCATATGCACCTACATACAACCCTGGATGGAGGGATCACCCAAATCTTTCTTTGGGTGGTAATCAGAATGACACAAATGTGCAGCAGGGACAAGAAAAATCATACCAACCATCTGGATTTATGAAACAAAGCAATCAAGGGTATAATAATTAGAATTATCAAAAGTCAAATCCACCAGTGCATATTCCAGGTACTTCTCTTGAATCATTGTTGAAAGAACTCATGGCCAAAACAGATGTTAGTGTAAGAAACCTTGAAGTACAAGTGGGACAGTTAGCATCAGAATTGAAAAATAGACCTCCTATGAAACTGACATCAGACACCAAACTCTCAAAGAGAGAATGTAAGGAACGAGTGCAATCAATAACATTGAAAAGTGGAAGACCATTGAAAGAAGATTTGAAAACAAAAGCTTATCATGAAGAGAAGGAAATCCAATAGAAGAATATTGTCGAAGAAGAACTGCTGACTGAAACTGATGTTGTCAACATTGAACCTACAGTCGAGAAAAATGATCCAAGGCAGAGTGCACAGATGGATGTTGAAAGCATTAGTACTGAATCTGAGCCTGCCAAAATTAAGACAAAACCAAAAGACTCTCTTGTGGACAAAATGAGATTGGAATGTAAGTCGGATAACAGGTTGAGAAATGATAGCTCTCAAATAGAGCATAAATTAGACTGCATTAGTTTGCATTATTATTAAGTTTTAGAGAAAAGATGAGTGCGAGAAGAACAAGAATGTGCTTAAAATGTAGAATTTCGCATGCATACATATTTTAGCATCACATTTACAATTATGCGGAAACATAATAGAAAACGCACTAAAAGATCACATTTTGCAGGATTATGCGAGAAAGAGAACAATGGAGCTGAAACGCATGAATGGCAACAATCACATGAGACAAATATGCTGACATGGGAGTTTCCTTGGAAAGATGACATCGACAAGGAAATAATCTAGAGAATAAAATCGTACATTATGACGATGTCAATCAGAGAAATTAGAGGAAGCAAATCACGAGATCACATTTATGAAGGTTTTCCCGCTCGATCCGACTTACCGACCAAGTAATTTCACACTATAAATATCTAGAAGAAGGTCGAAGTCGGGCGAGCTGATCGGACGGCCGACTAATTTCATGGAAGCTGATGACAATGGGACTGCGCACTTTACATTCGCATCAATTCCAATTTTTATTGTTTTATTAGGAGTAGTTGTAGTAAAGAAAAAATTGTGGATGAATAAAATCAGCTGGTTTAACTTCTACCTTGTTTCGAAACTATGATTGCGTTACAGGAGTATTTTATTTACTTACATGATTATTTGCATGTTAGGATCGAATGCTAATTACACTTACATTTTTGTGCTTTATTTGAACTCATGTGTCGTCTTGCTAACCAGTATGCTATGATAGGTTGTACGAACTGTTGTTCGTTATTTAGGGAGTTAGGAATAACCTCACTATTACTTGTGTTGCCTAGTCCTCAGATGAAGTTTCGATGCGGAAGCACGTTCTTCACAAACCATTGAAATGCAGAAGCATTCAATTGTATAGGAAGCAAGAGTCACATTAGCTAGCCTCGCGCCTAATATCTTCTAGGACTGTTTAGTGAATTTTTACTCATTGCATTGCATATTTACTTTCTGTATTTACTTTTTGTATTTCGAAAACCCACAACAAAACTATTTTCAAAACCAAAACGTTTTCTTTTATTTATTTTTGACTATGTTCTTAAAAGTGTAAATCTAGACTTCAATCTTTGTGGGATCGATATAAATATAAATATTAATCACTTACTGCACTCTCGACTAGGTATACTTGAGTAATTCTGCGATTACGAACTGAGGTATTTTAATCTATAAAATCTTATCTTTCTACAATCTAATCATTTACCATTATATCACATTGTGATGTGTGGTCAAGAAACAACTACCTCTGTTTAAATCGTCTCCCCCACCATACCCCTTGAGAGCACCGAAAAAGAAACAGGGAGGAAATTATTTTGGGATATTCTTAAGGAGATTCATATCAATATTCCATTGATAGATGCATTAAGACAAATGCCCAACTACTCCAAATTTCTGAAGTGCATTATCTGAGAAAGGAAAATTTGAAGAATTCAAAGTGGTTTCTTTAAATCAAGAGTGTAATGCCAAAGTGAAAAGCAAGATCCCTAACAAAGAAAGTGATCCCGGAGCATTCACAATTCCTGTGAAAATAGGTGGTCGGCACATGGGACAAGCACTATGCGACCTAGGGGCAAGCATCAACCTCATGCCATTATTCGTTTACAAAAAGTTTGGACTTGGAGAAGCAAGACGAACAACAGTTACAATTCAATTGGCGGATAGGTCAATCACATATCCAGAAGGAAAATTGAAGACATCTTAGTTCAAGTGGACAAGTTTATTTTTCCAGTCGATTTCATTATTTTGGACTATGAGGCTGATAAAGATGTGCCTATCATCTTAGGAAGACCTTTCTTAAAACTGGAAGAACACTTGTTGATGTACACAAAGGTACAATTACCCTGAGAATGAATGACCAAGAAGTCCAGTTTAGCATTGATAGCTCAATGAAATACCCAACCGACTTGGAAGATTGCTCGTTTCTGAACGCAGCAGAAGAAATGCTTCAAAGCATTCAAAAACCAGCAAGTAAAGTCTCCAAGGAAGAATCGCTAAAAGAAATTATGGGGACATTAAGCCAAGAAGAATTAGAAGCTTGTAATGCTTTGATCAACATGAGTCAGTTCGAAGCTTTACATTTGGGTGAACGAAATCAGGCTACTTTGAAACCATATGTTGAAAAACCACCAGAATTAGAGCTAAAACCATTACCTCAACATTTGAAGTATGTGTATCTATAAGCTGAAGGTACACTGCCAATTATTATTGTTGCTGACCTCGTTCTAGAAAGAGAAGAAATGCTAATAGAAATGCTGAGACAGCATAAAAAAGCAATAGGTTGGACGATCGCCGACATTGTTGGCATCAGTCCATCCTTTTGTATGCATAAAATAAACTTGAAAGAAGGGAATTTCAAGTCAATTGAGCAGCAAAGAAGATTAAACCCAATGATGAAAGAGGTTGTGAAGAAAGAAGTTATAAAATGGTTGGATGCTGGAATCATTTATCCGATCAGCCATAGCAATTGGGTTAGTCTGGTGCAATGTGTTCCAAATAAAGGTGGGATGACAGTGGTTCAAAATGAAGATAATGAATTGATCTCAATCAGAACAGTTACTGGCTGTAGAATTTGTATTGATTACAGAAGACTCAACAAGGCTACCAAGAAGGATCACTTCCCATTGCCATATATTAATCAAATGCTGGACAGACTAGCTCGTCAAGAGTGCTACTGTTTTCTAGATGAGTATTCCGGTTATAATCAGATAACAATAGATCCCAAAGATCAAGAAAATACTACTTTCACATGTCCTTATGGAATTTTCACATTAAGGCGTATGCCTTTTGGACTATGCAATGTGCCAGCAATGTTTCAACGTTGTATGATGGCTATATTCTCTGATTTGATTGAAGATATTGTGAAAATTTTCATGGATGCTTTTACAGTTTTGGGGAGATCTTTTGATAATTGCTTGTGTAATGACTGCATTGACTTTCATGATTGTATCTAATGTCACGAAAGATTCAACCATGACACGATGGTAAAACTGTCTTAGTAGAACTAGTTATGACACTATGTTATAGTCATGAATTAACCACAAATGACACATGCATAGTCATGAATGAATTATTTACGAATAACTAAATTGTACACCCTTAAACGACATTGTAGGAGAAAATCGTCAGCTTGGTGAAACATCGTCGTTTCTTACTTGTGTTCTCACGCTTCTAAATAAGATGTATCCAACCAGGCGGATGCAAGTTTCAAAGCTTGTGGGGCCAATATTTATTTTTTATAATATTTGTGAGTATACTATATGCACACCTCGACTATTCTCATAAGAAAAATCTTTTGTATTCATAATCTCTTGGTTCCACCTAAACTACACGCCAAGATAATTGGGGAGTGAAAAATTAAATATATTATAAAGTTATCTTCAAATGTAAAATAACGTTTCAATGATATACTATTTTAGTTTTTTTTTTTTAATTAATTATAAAAATTCATTTGATAATTATGATGAACATTTAAAATATTTTTAAATTGTAAATACTTTACCGATATAATTTTATAGAAATAAAATAAAGAGGTTTTTGTAGGGATAGAACAAATTGAAAATGATTTAGTGTTTACAATAATTGAAACCGACGTAAGGAATATAAACAAATTATAAAGAAAAATTTATAAGATTAATCAAATTTAGAAAAATTTTACTTAAATGATCACTTAAAAATTTTTAGCAACTATAGTTATTGTATTAATGAGTATTGTCACATACTTTTTTATAATACTCTATTAATGAGTATTTACAATAAAATATTAAAATGTCTTCATGTATATAGATGCAAATGATTTAAAATTTACCTAAATTGATAACTATTAGGTGAGAAAAGCATATCCATTACAATTTCTCAAATATAAAAAATTCTTATAAATATTTTAACAAAAATAATATGTGTAAAATATTTGTAGAGAATAGTTTTTTTTAGGGAATTTTTCATGTATAATAAAAATTGGCTAAAAAATTGCATTTATAGTAGAAAATTGAAAATAATTGCACATATATCAAAAAACTGAAAATAATCGAGTGATTGAGTATGATTGAGTTCAATCACAAGTTATTGATTGAGTTCAATCACAAGTTATTGATTGAACTCAATCAGTGAGCTTAATCACTTAACAAACTGATTGAGTTCAATCACTAGTTATTGATTGAGTTCGATTGAGTTCAATCACTCAGAATTTTGGTATAAACGAATTTTTAATAAGAATGTGCTATAATTCTAATAGATGGTCCTAAAGTTGGTATACACAACAAATTTCCTTTTTTTAATATATTTTTAGTATAACACACTTACAAAAACAAAAGATCACTCAAGGAAAAACTCATCTACACATATGTGTAAAGTATTTGTAGAGAATAGTTTATTTAAATATATTTTTAGTATAACACACTTACAAAAACAAAAGATCACTCAAGGAAAAACTCCTCTACACATATGTGTAAAGGAGTCCTACATTTATCATATGTGGTCGTCTTTGGTGCCACATAAATTTACATTATAATTAAACATATTAGAAAAATAAAATTATTTGCGAGACACCAAAAGGTAGCCTAAGACAAATGTAGGACAATGATGGCAAGCTTTCAACATATTGGTATCAGCAATTGCACCAAAAAAACAACACTATTAGAGTTAATGTCTTCCCCATAATGATTTTGCTCCACTAGCTAGGTCATAAGTGGTTATTTAAGGAGACAACTCTCATCCCCAAGAAGATCATCAAGGAAAATATAACAAAAAAAAAAAAAAAAAAAAAAAAAAAAAAAAGAAAATAAAGTCGTTTGTGGTCATAATTTGGTTGGTTGCGATGTTAGAAGTAGGCAAGTCAAGTGCAGGGTCGCCTCCTTCCCTCCCATACAATTTAGAATGCTACATTGGGTGTACCTTTCCCTGTAGTATAGAGATAGAGGATCCCTTCATTTGTGCAATTTGCTTGGGAAAATGTATTTTAAAAAGCAATGCCTCCCCAATGGCTATGAACCACAGAAACAATTATTCCTTCTGCAACCTTGGTTGTACCACTTCTATATGCACCAAAATTCTCACCAACAACAATCTCCCTGGTAATTCACATTTCGAATTTATTCTTCTTATTCCTAATTACGCTTAATAAATTAAGATCTGATCCAAGATTATAAATTTAAAGAGACATCACAGCCGTTTGCAAAATCATACATTTATATAAAGATTGAAAGAGACTTCACATTCATATATTAAATGTAAAGAAAAATTATATGAAATTTATTTTTAAGTGGATGTAGAGATTGAATTCATAATTTTTTGGTTCTTTAAACCTCTCTTCATTACTACGTAACTTATGAGGGTTGAGATCTCAAATTCTTAAAATAAGATGGTTCATCTGTTTCTTTTATTGTCAAAATGTTTTGAGATGATGTCCTAGATTTATATTTAATAATTTTTCTTAAAAAAATTATTTTATTTCTAATCTATTATTAGAAACCATAGATGAAGGCTTAATTATCGTTTTATTAACATATTTACATTTGGGTATGTAACTTGCTTATCTTGTTTGAAATTTTTTGATGGGTAGATTGGATTTCCATGTTGAATTTGATGTGTGTTTACGTTTTTTCTTTTTAATATATATATTTCAAATTCGAGAGTACATACCACAAACTCTACCTAAAAGGTACTATTGATTGCTTTCAAATAATAGGAGAGTCAAATAATGTATTCATATATCTAAATATGTTAATAAAACAATAATGAAATGACACTGTGTTTACAAAGTTTTATAATAATTTAATAATACTTTTATATTTTTTTTCTTCTATTTATTTTTTTTATATCTTTTTTTTAATGCATTTTTTTTTTTTGTTTGTTTGCAGATAAAGAGAAGAAAATGCAAGGTTGTGTGAACTCGTGCGCTCAAACATGCACAAACGCTGTGAATTAATAAAGAGAAGACGTGACAATGACTTGGGATTTGGGATTTGGGATTTGGGATTTGGGATTTGGCTTTAAATACTATGAATAAATAAATTGCCAATATTGGTTGAAACAAAATCATTTGGCTATCGGTCGATCCCAAATAAAGAAGTTAAGGCGTGTACTTAAATCTAAACTTTCTATTTCAAATATCTATGATCAATATGTAAAATATTTGGGTTGCTCTAATATAGTATATTATACTACTGAGATGCAAGAGTACATAATACAGTTTAAAAAAAAAAGGAAAAAAAAAAGCACTTCATAACAATTTAATAATTTTACTACAAGTATTTTGATTTTGTAGAAACATTCATAAAAAAATATCCATCGTTGATGGAAATCTCAACAGAAATCAAAGAAACGGTAGAATTTAACAAAATAAAATGAATTCATGACCTTTTAATTTATAGATATACATTTATGACGTTGACTTATTACTTTGGTTGGCAGAAAATAAAATGTTGGATTAAATTTCAACCTTATCTTTGTGTATATCTATTCATCACACACATGCTAAGGCTATCAGCAGCAGAGGCCAGTTGGGAATTCCCCCGGCAATAGCAATAAGAATGTTTCATATAATCCAAGTTTTAATGTACGTTAGAACATGTCGTATTAGAAGGGAATTAATTATGTCACAACATATATGAGATACATCGAGTTTGCTAATATCGTCAAGAATGATGCAATGGAGGTACACGGTAAGTACTGAATGGGTCACGCTATTGATTATCTGGTTTGGTTTTAATTCATTTCTACTTCACGGTCACAAATTCGATCCCTAAAATCGGTATTTATAATCCGTGGTTTGGGGGGTTAAATAAAAAATATGAACATGACACGTGGCGTAATCTAATTAACGGCTGAAATACTATGCTAAACGGATCAATGTGCAGGCCTGCTAGGTTATTAAAATTGCTCAGGTACTGAACCCGTAACAAGATATAATTGCTTACATATTATTTTTTATTTATAATCCATAATTTCAAGGCTATAAGAGATGAAGCTTATGAAAGTTTGATAATTACTCTAACCATTGCTACATGATTTAAAATAAACCCGCCAGTATTACAATCCAAATCAAAATTCACAATCTAAGATCTAAAATTGTGCATGTCCTAATAAATTTCATCAATGATCACCTTCTCTTTAATTAGCTTGATGCTATTAGAGAATTTGCTTTTTTTTTTTTTTTTTTTTTTTTTTTTTTTTTTTTTTTTTCCTTG
>JBBMEF010074085.1:0-10333 GCA_037832685.1 Sicyos baderoa | reverse complement strand
AGTAAACTTGTTTACTCACCCTTACTGTGGTTTTCCACCAGGTAACTTGGGACTACTACCGAGATGGCTAGGAGGTGTTGATTGAACATGGGGACCGCTGTGGACACTCTCGTGTGTCTTTGTCATTCGGTTTATTTGTTCAGCATGTAGTTGGGCACAGTGCCCTAGGAGCATTAAATGTTTAGTTTAATATTTTATTGTATTTAATTGTATGCTCCGGCCGGGGCTTATTTGAAAGATATTTATAACGGTTTTCCTAAACGATTTAAATGCTAAGGGTTTTCAAATGTTAGTTTTAACTGTTTTAAGTTCCGCATTAAATACGCTTTAAGTCATGCATGCTGGTTAAAGACCTAGGTTTAGGACCATTTTCGGGTCGGGTCTTTACACATAGGGTATTGTCCATGCAAAAATCGAAGAGATTTTTGTGACGTGGATGTAATGTTGCAATCTGTCGGAACAAAGATCTCCACCTTCAAGAAGCAGTGCGTTCGATGCAAAGGAAGGCTGTCATAGGAAGAAAAGGATAGAAAATGGAAAAGAACAACTGCAAAATATATGAGGAACAAATTTGAATGTTTTTGTTACAGAGACTCCTTGTCGTGTGAGTTTTACTAATAAGAACAAAAATCATGATGCAGAAAAGTAATACAAACACTCACGAATATAATACAATAATAATTAATGATCGCAGTACAAACCATCTATTGAATATGACGTTTATGCATCATAGATAATGTGACATGGTTTCGAAAAATATAAAGTTCATTGTTGATTGCAAAATAATGTCATAAATTGTTAAATAATGACAATTTTTTTTTTATTAATTCAAAATTTTAGGTTGATCATTGGTCAATAAAGAAAAATTCTTATATAGATGTATATCATTAAAGCCACCTAAATTGATTTAAGAAATAAAAAATATTAAAAATTTATATATTTGTGTGGCTATAATGATGTCACCACATAAATATAATATAGAGTTTCCCTACTCATTTATATATAATAAAGTTTTTCTGTTCGTGAATCGTATGTTCTTAAAGCAATAGAATCCAACATAATTCATATATTTGTAGCTTGGATTGATATAGTGTTTATCTTGCTTTTCATCTTTTAAGTATAGTCTATAATATTCCATAAATATATAAATAAAATAAAATAAAATAAAGAACAATGGCATAATACTTTTTTTTTGTTGAGATAAAAAATGGCATAATAGTAAGAGAATTTGTACTGTATAACAACTTTAGGATCCTCTATTAGAATTATAGTATATTTTTATCAAAAATTGATTTATACCAAAATTTCAAGTGATTCAACCCAATCAACAATATTTGATTGTATTCAATCAATTTGTTATTTACTATATTAAAATAATAATAAAAACTTTTGATGGAAGGATGGGAAACAGACCCAGGTATTGGGAAAATTCCACTTGACCAATTTATCTTCTAAATGTGTGACATGCGAAATGTGAGCCCTTTATTTTATTTCATTTTTTTCTTTTTATGAATGCTGCATTGCAACATCTAGGCTTTATATATCTTTTCAAAATAAAAAGCCATGGTACACCAAAACTGAAAAGAGAGAGAAGAGTAGATTTATATGCAATTTTTTACATTTTACTTTATTATGTATTAGAAAGTTGAAATTGAAACATTCATAAACAAAGTATCATCCTACATTGTAAGTTATTATTATTTTTATTTTTTAATTCAAATGGGAGGAGAGGACCATAAACTTAGTATACATGATATTGTTGCTAAAATCAAATATTGATTTTTATTAGATCCAACTCATGGCCGTAGAGTTGAATAAAATTACAAATAATTAACCAAATTAATTCGCCACTTAAATTGGATTATAATCCAAACAACCAAATAAAGTATGATCTTGGGAAGTTATGGTCTCAACTATGTTTTTATAAAATTAAATTAGTGAAGGGTGAAAAGAAATAATGATATTACTAAATTACTATATATTCTTTTAGTTCAACAATAATTAAAGATACATAATTCAAATTTATAACTTTCTTAGACATGAATATATATTTATACCAATTAAGTTATCATGTATTTATAGTTATAAAAGGAAATTTCTTTATGACTTTATGATAATTATAATTTATAGTGAAAATCTGACATTTTGAAACATTGCTATATAAATAAGGGTGAAGACTTAAATGAATAATTGTTATTAAAAAAAAGGAAAAAAAAAAAAACTTAAATGAATAATTATTTTATTGAGTTAAGTCTTAATCGGTAAATGAAAATGATATGAATCTAAAAGTTAGGTTTAACTAATGACAAAAATGTAATAGTGTATGTACTTGCAACCGCTTAATATTTAATGAATTACTAATTCTTATAGTTGATTATCATGATTTAAATTTCTTGCTTTTAAGTCATTTATTATTAGCCGGACTCTTACTAAACAAACTCACCGAATGTACTCAAAAGAAGAAGAGAAGAAAAAAAAATCCCAAAAATTATATCAATTATTATTAACTTCGATCCCAAATAAATAATTGGTTTTTCTACTACTATTGACCTCAATTTTCAAACTAGTAGTTAACCACTCCAAATTATCGGTAAGTACTGTTAGGGACAACAAACACTCACAACCTCCACATTGATATGATATTGTCCACTTTGAAAATCACCCCTCGTGATTTTGTTTTTGGGCTTCCCCAAAAGGTCTCACATCAATGGAGACATCAATGGAGGTGTTGTCCCCTCCTTATAAACCCAAGATCTTTCCCTCATCTTAGCGATGTGGGATACTTTGTTTACCCAACAATCCTTCCCTCAAACAAAGTTCACCGAGTCATACCCGAGTCTCGCCACCGCTCCTTTGTTTTACACCGGGATACCACCCCTCAACAAAGTTACCGAGCCATCCGAGACTCGCAACTTCTTTGTTCTATACCGGGAGTCTTCCCCACATCGCTAAGTCGAGAGCCTTGGCTCTGATACCACTTGTTAGGGACAACGAACAACAACAACCTCCACATTGATATGATATTGTCCACTTTGGAAATCACCCCTCATGGTTTTGTTTTTGGGCTTCCCCCAAAAGGTCTCACATCAATGGAGATGTTGTCCCCTCCTTATAAACCCAAGATCTTTCCCTCATCTTAGCGATGTGGGATACTTTGTTTACCCAACAAGTACTTTATTCCACTCTACCTCACTTCACCAAAAACAAATACACCCTCATTGTTGAATTATTCTAATTCATAAGTCACACCAGCCCCGCGGGGACCCGCCTCGAATGGGGCGGTGAATCCCTGTCTAGGCGGTGAATGAGTGAGTGAGTGGAGATGAAAAAATCCCCGCAACGTAAACGGGGATGGGGACGAGGAATGTATTTTCCATCCCCGTTTCCCCCGATCCCCGCCCCGTTTACATTCTTTTTATTTTAAAAAATAATTTTTCCCACTTTTTACTAATTTAATATTTAGTTATAGTATTTTTTTTTTGTAGAAATATTTATTGGAATGCATATTTATTTACACTAATTAGTTTTCTAATTGAAATTAATGTATATTTTTTTATGAAAAATTAATTATTTGAAAATATTTTTAAAAAAAGTTATAAAAAGTAAGATTAGAAAAAGAAATAATTAAAATAAAATGGAGAATTTTTCACCGCCGGGAACCCGATCCTCGTCAATTCCCCGCGGTGAATCCCCGTCCTCATCCCCGCGAAAAAAAACGATGAATTTTGCGGGGATGGGAAATGATTTTGGTGGCGGTGATGGGGACGAGGAGGGATTCCCCCGCCCCGCCCCGCCCCGTGGACATCTCTAGTCACACTAATGTCACTAAATCATTATTTTTATTGCAATTTTTTACCAATTTATGACGTAATTTTGCAATCAACACATTATCTATGACGCATAAACATAGTCAAAAAATGGTTTGTAATTTTATTATGATCTTCGTATATTATGGATTTTAAGTTTTTTTTGCTTACATTTTCCATATTTTTTCTCATCGTGTGCATCCTTATTCTTTTCTTCTATCTCACCAATTCTCATCTCAACATCTTCCTAATTTTCTTCACTCGATGAAATTAAATATAAATTGAATTCATTATTTCGTAATTACTGGTGACCCTTTTAACAATTAGATCAATACAGGTTATAGGGATTCTAATGTGCAAATGACAATTAATCAAAAATGCAAAAAATAAGTTTTTTTTTTTTTTTTTATTCGTAACTATTCGGGTCAGCTTGTGCATACCTTGACTATTGTCACGAAACATGTTGCATGAACCTATAACATTTAGATGTCAAAGAAACTCGTAAGAAATTAATTCTTAAATATGTGGGCAGTGGACACCTTAAATTGAATCATCACCTCTCAGTTCCCCAACACTCACTACACCACAACTCTATGATGATTAAATGCAAAAAAGAACTGAGTCATATAATGTCTATAAAACCCTCATTTCTAAGTTTAACAATAATAAAAAGATGTTCTTAGTTTATAACGCGTGGAGGGTAGAAATTCAAATCTCTAACCTTTTAGTTGAGGGCACATATCTAGCTATGCACACATGGAAAAGATATATCTCACTCTTTATATATACTTAAATACATCATAATTTCCAACTAGATTAATTTTCAATTCCACATGTTCTTGACATTCATTCTCAAGTCCATGAGTTCATTGAGAGATCAAAGAGAGAAAAATACATATCTCAATCTAGACACTCAAACACATCTCATTCTCCAACTAAACAACACTCAAACAATACATCTCATTCATGGCATTACTTTCATTTTCAACTCCACACCTTTCTTGAGATATGATCTCTCTTACAAATGGATCTCCCTCTTGACACTCAAATGCAACCCAATTTCCAATTCCATAGAATAATATGAAATTATATGAATGAATGAATGGCTTGAGATATAATTCAAGAATTGGAGGCAAAAGGCCATAATAGTTTACTATTCAAGATGGTCATGTGGCCTGAATGACATGAACATTGCAGCATACTGCAGAAGTCGACGTTCATTGCTTCCATTTTCCTCCACAGCTATCACTGGACGTCGCATCCTCTTTCGGTAGCGACGCCAAGCAAACTGTATGTTCACAGCAGCCCATGTTCTCCAGTTGGAAGAGTAATATCTTGCGGTTCTTTTCAGTCGCTCGTTTGCGAATTTGTACCGGAAGTGATCGGTTATGTACTTCAGATGGTCTGCTTTCAGGGCAAATGCTTCCGTTGGTTCAATGCAAACAAATGTAGCAGATGAAGCTGGAAGCCTCTCAAGAAATGGGCGCCGAAGACACCATGATAGCAGCTCGTCGCCGAGAAATCCCCCCGGTTCGATCAAACTTGTTGCTGTCATTCCCTTGCTCAGGCTTTGGCTACGTTCTACACGTCCACAAACTATGAACAACATCCTTGGAACAGGATCTCCTTCTCTGATAATCTGTTTTCATGAAAACATTGATATTAGTCTATCTTTGTCGTAAATAGCGGACGGTCAAATATTTAGTTCAAACACGTACCTTTTCGTCTTTGGAGAATACAAGTGGCTTGACTCGATCGCATATGTTGTCGAGAATCAGCTTTTCTAAGTTTTGAAACAGAGGCACCTATTCGTTTGATGACAGTTAAATAACAAAACAGAACCTCAATCACAAGCTTTTCCCTAATCCTAAAGAAATCTTCCATTCATTCTAGTTACCTTTTTGATAAGATCAACACAAAGATGGCCCTTAATGTCTCTTCTAAGACCTTCAGGCAAATCATTGATTAGTTCCATCTCATCTTCTCCACCCATGGCTGCCCACCTCTGGTGTTCGTAGTGCCGAACTCGTTGTCTCAAACGAGAAGGCAATTGTCGTCTCCTCATCCACCACTCCAAATCTCGACATCTCAGCTGCATTTTTCGCCTCCTTGCCATGACGGCGTGCAAAAGAACCTTTTCAAAGAATTGTGAAAGAGATATAGTCAACAAAAGAAGATAACTTTTAGCTACATTTTGCACATACATATTGAACAAGCAAACGAACTCACCTGGATATTACCAATCAATAGAGTGAAAAGCAGCAGTCCACTGAGCACTGTGCAAATACTGAAGCATACTTCCAGCCAATTACTCGTCGGCTCGAGATCATTGCCAAAGGTGCTGCAACATTTAAAGCATCATTATGAAGAAGCAGAGTGCATAAATTGTTAAAATACCTTAAAGTATATTGTCCTATGAATACTCAGAACAGGCTCCCCAAAATCTAGAAAATATGTTAATTGGGTTTTATCCCGATGCACTAAATAAACTCTCTTAAAAGCCTTACCGCATTTACTGAACATTTTGTAATCTCCAAATCTCCTAAACAAATTGGTTTCTCTACCCTGTCCGTGGACGTAGCTAACACAATATTAGTGATAGTGTGTTCTTTTTATTTACGATTCTTGGTAACAGAAATCTCTTGGAAAATTATTTCTTCATTGGTTACCTGAGAGTCATTAAGCCCCAAAAGATGGGATAAAGGATTTTGACTGCAATGGAATTGCTAGAAATGACTGGAAGAGCCCACTTGTAGATGCCATAAGCAAAAGGACCCTTGACATCCAAGCAAAGCGGCTTCCTAATCGTCGCAGTCGAATTACGACCACACGAATTTCCGATCGTTGTATCTGACGAGAGGAACTGATAACAGACCTCCTCAGAGCAAGACAAAGATAGGTTGCACTTGTTCCTCTCACAATGCTGCTGAATACACGAAGCGACTCGCTGTATCGCA
Source organism: Sicyos baderoa (assembly GCA_037832685.1). Taxonomy (NCBI): domain Eukaryota; kingdom Viridiplantae; phylum Streptophyta; class Magnoliopsida; order Cucurbitales; family Cucurbitaceae; genus Sicyos; species Sicyos baderoa. Next base: position 3,570 of record JBBMEF010074085.1, on the reverse strand, counting down.
AGAACATACCAGCAACCCCCAGCAACCTGTTGGCAGAAAAAGCAGAATCAGATTTAGGATTTTTAAAAACTAAGTTTTAAGAAAGCTGGTTGTGATAAATGCAGGGCTTACATGAGAGGCAATGAAATATGCAATGAGATTGAGGCCAAAACCCCACCAAATGGTGCCAAAGATGTAACCAGTGACCTTTTGCATTCTTCTCATTAAAATTATGGAGTGGTAAACTTTTGGGAGGAATTGGAACAAGAACATTATTAAGATTACTGTCATTATAAGCTTGATTTTCTCTTCTCTGATCAGTTTTGGTAAAACCAACCAATAAACAATCTGCAATAAGAATAAGAATCAAATGAAATGGTACAAAGTTATATAAGCAATATTTCATTTTTCATTTTTATTATTCATTAAACTTATTTTTTAAAATTAAATTTAAAAAAAAAAAAAAAAGGAAAGAGAAGTATCTTTGGTTGAACTCAGCTTTGGTTTCTTTTATATAGAATTATTGAGAGAATATGAATCTGTCAGCATTAATTCAATGTCATGAAACCGAACAAAATAAGTACTTTAATCATTGAAAAAAAACACAAAGGAAAAAAACAAAAAGGCAGAATAAAAAGTAGTCAATAATAGGATTTTGCATATACCATGTTTTTAAAAGTTAGAACAAAATATAAAAAACCCATGACAAATATTCTAAGAAAAAAAGAGAGTATAATATAAGTGATTTCTTATAACCTGAGTCATTTTTTTTAAAGATAAAATGAAAACTAGTTTTTGTTTTTTTAAATTTTAAAGATTATAACAATTAGGGGTAGGAGAGATTCAAACCCGAAAATTTTAGGTCATTAGGTTTACACCGAGCCAGTTATACTACTACTTTCATTGGCCTAAAATGAAAACTTGTTCAATTAGAAAAAAAAAAAGAAAAAGAAAAAAAAGGGAAAAAGTAATTATTATTATTTTTTTCTGAGAATGAAAAAAGTAATTTGTTTCCATATATGAGGAAGAATATTGATTTAAAACTGGGGAAAGTGCGATGACAGAATGTAATTAGACAAAACTAAACTGCTCATGTGAGAGAAAGTTTAAACCCTTTTCTTCCTTTAATAAACCATTTCCAAATCTCACAGAATTAAGAAGAAAAAAAAAAGGTTAAAATATAAAAAAAAAAAATCTTTATATTTTGAAGTTTGTTCTGTTTAGCCTAAAAATGTTCAATTTTTATAATATAGTTTTAAAAAATAGATTTTTCAAGATTAATAAAAAATTTAAAATTCTTTGAATGTCGAAATTTTAGAAAGAAAAAAAAAAACCGAGTAAAATTGAATTGAAACAATGAAATTAATGGGAAAGAAGAAAACTTCAAATATTTTTAAGAAGTTGGAAAATGGTAATTGGTTATATACAAGAAGCAAAAAACCTTAAAATGAATTACTTTGAAATTAGTTTAAATAATAAATGGTAATTGGTTAGAAATTTGGAAAGGTTTAGCAAACCTGAGGAACAGGAAGGATGACGAAGGCATCAAACCAGAAGCCTTTGAAGGAACGAACATAGTGGGAGGCGATGGCACGTGCGTCCCACACGAGTTTACCGCACCCAATCACCATGCTCTCCCTCGACACGTAAGCCAGCCGGAACTGAAGCCAAACGTGCCACACGTGCACAACGTCCAGGCACGTGCGAACAACGGTGACGGCGGCGGCCAGCCCGCCGTCCATGTAGAGGCACGGCGAGCCGCCGCGGCCGATGGAGAGGGCGTAGAAGTAGAGGGGATCGACGGCGAGAGCCATTCCGCGGGCCAAGAGGAGAGCCCGGTTCCAGCGCTGGACCCGCTTGGTTCGGGGGTCGAGAACCGGGCCGAGTGGGCCGGAGGAGCGGTGGAGGGAAGGGAGGCGGTTGAAGGATTTGGTGGGCTGGATGGGGATGAGGGAAGAGCCGGCGGAGGCTTCCCATTCGGGCTGCTGGTGGGCGTGGTCGCAGCTGGTGGAGTGGAAGGCTGGGACGCCGACTTGGGTGCAGGCGTAGCACTCCACGGCGGCGCTGGTGATTGGGGATTCATCGGCGGAATCGGGCGGCGGAGGGGTGGTTGGGGTCAGGCGAGTTAGTTCGGTCCACCTGCAAAATGGAAACAAATTAGGATTAAATTAAAGGGGGGGGGGGGGGGAAACAGAGGAATTGAAGTTAAGGAGAAACAGACATGAAATTGAATTGAATTGAATTTTGGAGAGGTTGGGGAAGGAAGCTAAGAAGAGAGGATTTGAGATATGTGTATGTGTAATGTGTATGTGGTGGGGGCTTCACTTTTTTGTCACTTTCAATCCAATGCTTATTCACTTTCACAATCTCCAATATTATTCTCTTACACACAACTTCTTCAAATGCATTTTACTTTCACTATCCTCACTTAAATTAAATTCTACCTTTTCTTACTATTTGACCCTAAATGGACCAACTTTACAAATTACTTAGTTTTATTCAAATTTCAAAAAAAAAAAAAAAAAAAAAAAAACCAGTTATATTTAGTATTTTTTTTTTTTTTTTTTTTTGAAAAGTATATTTAGTATGTTAGTTAAGAATGTACCCACAAAAAAAAGAGAGTAAAATTTCCTACACATATATGTGTATGGAACTTTATAATTTAAATTGAGTGTAACAAAAAATTATATTATAAATTTTTTTAATAAATTAAAAGCAAAAACAAAAATTAGTTAAAAGCATACACTTAAATATGATATTGTTAAGGAAATTTGCATGTATATCAATAAAGCAAAAAAATTACATAAATAGTAAAAAAATGAAAATATTTGCAAATATAGTAAAATCAGATTTTATAGACCCCATAAATAGTGTCTGATAGACTCCATCAATAGTATGTCTGATAGACTCCATCAATTGACTGATAGACTCTATCAATAGTATCTAAAAAAAAGTTGTTATATTTACAATATTTTTAAAATGTTGCTATAATTCTAACGTGAGATGAGTGCAAATTCTCATATTTTTAATTAAAAAAAAGTGTGAAATAAATAATGGCAAACAATTAAATAAAATTATCCATAATCTTGTTCGTCCATTTTATGAAATTATTTATTTCTTGTAGAATAGGGGACCCACGGGTGACTAAGTCGGTCGCTACAGTGAGTCGCTACAGAGCCACCCTTGAGATTACAGCAAGTGGGAGATCCGACTATGTTTTTAATATATGATCATAGAGTAAAACTTCCTACCATGGATGGGTAGAATTCACTTAATAATATAATTTTTGTGGTACCCAATGGTGCCACATACCCCAAAGGTAGGGCTCCCCTATCCCTCCATGGGTAGGGAAATTTTACTCATGCTCATATATACATATTTTACATGCTAAGATATTTAAAGATTAATGGCGTGTAGGGGTGTACATGGGTTGGGTTGGGTTGGGTTGAGGGAGGTTTTCAACCCAACCCAAATTTTCTGGTTGGTCATTTTCTCAACCCAACCCAACCCAACTCAACCCTTATATTTTCGGGTTGGGTTGGGTTGGGTCATCGGGTCCAATAATATGCTATAATAGAAATATTTTTTATT
>JBBMEF010074064.1:0-10335 GCA_037832685.1 Sicyos baderoa | reverse complement strand
GGGGGGGGGGGGAAAAACTTTCCCCCCCCCCCCCCCCCCCCCCAAGGAGACGTTACATCTCTGATGTCTTCCTCCGCAATCTCTTCAATGTTTCCAGTGAACTCAACCCCACCATAGAACTCAGGGACAAAGCTGCTAGGTCTTGACTTTCTCGGTACCCTTGGCAACCCCAAACTCCTCACCCTCATCCTCCTGTCCTGAACAATCACTCTCGTCCTCCTCTGACCCTCCAAAAGTATCCCCATCACGCACTATCCGAATCTCTAGAGATTGCAGCTCTTTCTTGCTACAACGGTGATCGGGGAAAAATTTATCGTCACACTTAAAACAAAGCCCCTTCGCCCTGCGCACATTGGCCTCGCTATCTGTCAACCGTTTGAATGGAACTGTTGAGGCCGAACTAGTCGTCCTACTAGGGTCACTACCCGAGGTTTTTACAGCTCCCCCACTTGTGTCCTTGGTAGCACCACAAACTTCACTCTTTTGCCCCCCTGAGAACCCCGTCCTCCTCTCTTGGGCCCTGTAAATTTGGTCATCCTCAATTGCCTGGGCTAACCTCTTCTTCTCCTTCATCCCCACCGGTCTCAACTTCCTCATCTCACTACGGATTTCCTCCTTCAGCCCACTCTCCCATTTCCCCTCCAGCGCCTTATCACTGATATCGCTCATCCCCCTCGAATATTTTTCAAACTCCCTCCGATATTCCTTCACTGTCCCAGTCTGCTGTAAACTCATCAACTTAGCATACCTATTATCATGCACTGTTGATAAGAACCGCTCTAGAAAAAGTTCCCTAAACTCCTCCCATGTCCCTATAGTTCCCCGATCTTCCTTATACTGCACCCATTCCAACGCCTCCCCCTCCATACACAACGCCGCGGCGTCGATCCGTTCCCATCCCATCAGACGGTTAACCCAAAAATATCGCTCGACCCGACTGAGCCATCCCTCCGGATCCTCCTCCAACAGGCCCTTAAAAACTGGCATCTCAAGCTTACGCATTCGTCTGTCGCCTCTCGGTCCATCCCGACCCCCTATTCTAGGCCCAGCTCGCACGAATCGATCCCCCCACTCGCCCCGGTCATGATCCTCCCAACCTCGGTCACCCTGATTGTTCCAACCGTCGTGCACCTGGGGTCTATCATCCCCCCCGGCGCACCCTCCGCACATCTTGCCCCCCGTACCTTCGGTCCAAATTTCTCGGCCCCCAATTCTCTTGTCCCCGTTCCAACCCGGCTGACCTGGTCTGCCCCGACCCGATCAGCCCCCCCCGCTCCATGAACCCCGAGCCCGACCACCCTAGCTCCCCCGCGCCCACGCCGTCGAACGACACTCTGCCCGCGCCCACGCCGCCGTGCACACCCGCAGCCACCGCGCCTTCCGCGCCCACGTTTCTGCGCCCGTCGCCGGCTGCCGCGCCCTCCGCGACCGTGTCTCCCCCGCTCGACCATCCCGCGCCTCCGCCCCACACGCCCCGACCGTCCCCAGGCCGACGCCCCGTGTTGCTGCCCTCGCGCCCGCGATCCGGCCTCCATCCGTCCTCGCGCACGCTGTAGCCGTAACCCCCTCCGCCTCGCGTCCCGTAGCCGTCGCCGCCCTGCCAGCCGCGACCACCGTCGTAGCGTCCATCAGACCAGCCCCCGCCGAGACGCCCTTCCCCGGACCAGCTGTCGTTGTCGACCCCCTTCGCGCCGCCGCCCTCGTCACCGCCTTGGCCTAACCCGATCGTCACCGTCGCCCCCTTGGCCGACGTTTCGCCGCTTCCAGCTCCTTGCTTGAGTCCTCCTTCCCGGGATTCGTCTCCTCCGGTTTCTTTCCCAAGACCTGAAGCATCAAGGCCTTCATCTCGGTCATATCCGACGTTAATACGGCAAACCGAGTCCGCAATTCCTGGGTCGTTTCCCTCAATTCCTTGGTCGAATCCTCGACTTCTTGCATCCTAGTATCCATCCTTGTTTCGACCATCTCAATCGAATCGAATGGCTCTGATACCAATTGATAAGAACGAACGCAGTAGTATTGAATGATAAGATAGTTTATTGATAGTGACTCCCAAGAACCAGAGCATATAAGCCTCAAGTTCTTGGATACCTAAACAATGACCTAATCCCTCCTATTTATAGATGAATCCTCTTCCTAATCCTAAAAGGAAACCTACTAGCTAATAAACCCTATTACATGATAAAATACTATCCTACCCCTAATAATAATTAAATACGATTAAATAACTAATAAATACTAAACTATTCCTAAATATCCTACGGTGGATCGTATCAGTATTTCATCCTTCCTACCACATATCCATATTTCCTTAAGAAAGTAGGAGAATACTAACCAACTTTCAAAAACAAAAACAAACTTTTGGAAGCTACTTTTTTTTGTTTTCAAAAGTTGGTTAGTGTTCTCCTACTTTCTTAAGAAAAGATTGATATATTGTAGGTAGAGTGGATCACATTGTAGGAATTTGAGTGAGAATATGCTTAAATTTTAAAAACCAAAAACAAAAAATCAAATGGTTATCAAACTGGGCCTAAAAAAGTACGTTTCCAAAAACTTGTTTTGGTTTTTGGAATTTGGTTAAGATTCAAATACTTTTTTAAGGGAAGAAATGCTTGGTAAACAACTTGAGTGAATTTGAGCTTAAATTTAAAAAACATAAAATCAAATCCGTTTTATCAAACCGGGTCTTAGTTATTAGTTTTTCAATCTCATGATTATGATTAACACCATGGTATAAATTTTGCAGGACATTCAGCGTCCACTTAGAAATGCACAAAATGGTATGGCACAAGAGAAGAACATCACAGCTGCATATGCAGACTACGAATATGGTTCTGATCTTTCAAGTACTCCGGGTATGGGAAGAAGGGTTTTTGATGAAGGGCGAGACAAACCTTGGTCTTCAGCTGGTAGCAGTTTGGCAGAGAAGTTACCTGGCCAAAGAAATGGGTTTAACATCAAGCTTGGATATCAAAATTCTGTTCCCAAGTCTGCAAACCCTGGTGTGCGTTTATTGCCCATGCAAAATTTTTCAAGCAACAACAACCGAGTATTGTCTTCTAACTGGAAGAACTCTGAGGAAGAGGAGTTTATGTGGGGTGAAATGTCTATGTTGAAAAATCATGGTGCATCGGCCATTGCCAGAAGCACTGAAAAAGATCAATGGACACCTGAAGATTCTGATAATTCGGTAAGCTTGAATATAATCGAGGGGACCATTTTTTCCTGCTCAATGATATCTTTATAATTCCAATAACTTCACTTGTTACATTGGCAGAAAGAAAAAAAATGTTTGCTACATTCTTCCATTTTTGTTGTGGATTTTTTGGGCTGCACAATTGTGGACGATTGACCATGTCCTATGCGATTGATTGTTGTGTTGGACCTTGGTTTCTATGTGCAGGGCATTGAAAATAAGCCATTCAGCTTACGGGATGCTGGGAGAAGTTTTGATAGAGAAGCTTCCAGTGATTCACAGTCATCTGAGCAGAGAGAACCTGGGGATTCTGGACAGCATAGGTCATCAATGTGGCAAATGCAGGAGCCAATATCTATGGATGGGCTGAGAGGCGGGGTCCCTAGAAAGAATTCAACTCAATCAGGAGGGTATGATGCCACCCTCACTTCCCTGTCAGGCGCTAACTCTCCTGTGGATCAAATGGGAGGTCGACCACAAATCACATCATCTAATATTGGAGCTTCTGGACATGGGTTTCTGAACAAAGGGGGTTCAGGGTCCATTGGGAGTGGGACTGTAGGCCACCAAAGATTTCCATCACAAAGTGTTGCATCCCCATTTGGACAGCCTCCCTTTCCCCAACGTCCTCCTTCACCATTGTCAGTAGATTGTGTTCCTCATCAAATGCCCGAGCATAAAACTTCTTCATTTTCTAAGCTTGACCCACGTAGAAGGCATTTACAGGATGCTTTACTTGGCCGGCATTCTAGCATTCAGCCAGATAACCTTCATAAACCACAGCCCCAGGACCTTCAAGCTTCAGCTTCATCCATACCTGCTTCTCAACCCAGACACCAGTTATCTTTGTCCGAGTCACTAAAACCCGATGTCAGGCAGTCAGAAATTTTGGGGGAGCCAAGCACTAGTAGTTTGTTGGCTGCTGTAATGAAGAGTGGAATTTTCTCCAACCATTCAATAACCAGCAGCATGCAGCAGAATATCAACTTCCAAGATGTGGGAAATACGCAGTCCCATTCAAACATCAAACCTCCTCTACCAAGCCAGTCTTCTCCTTCCCATACTCAGTCTACATTCTCAGAGCCAAAGACTGTGGGAGAATCTTCATTAGGTCCTCCATCTCTTAAAAGCCCATCAGATCTGGTTAAGCTATCCCAGACTAAGGCAGAAGAGAAATCGTTGCCATCTGATCTACTACCACCTTCATCTCCTATGAATAGTGCATCCACAGAAACTTCTAATGTGGTAAACGATGCTTCTAGTCCGATTTCTAACCTTTTGAGCTCATTGGTTGCAAAGGGCTTTATATCTGCTTCGAAAGGTGAATTAACAAATAGCGTGACATCCCAGATGCCTGCCCAGCCTGATAATTTTAAGTCCGGGGATGCTGTGACTTGTTCTATACCAGTTCCTTCCATCCCTGTTACTTCTTCCTGTCAGTCGTCTATGAGACTTGAATCGCCTTCTTCAGCTGCTAAGAGCTCCTCTAGTCCACTTCCATCCGCCACAACTGAGATAAACAACCTCATAGGCTTTGAATTCACATCGCATGTTATTCGCAAGTTTCATCCATCTGTGATCAGTGGACTCTTTGACGATATTCCATATCAATGTAAGATCTGTAGTCAGCGACTGAGAGTTGAAGAACAGTTGGATACACACTTGCAGTGGCACACGTTAAGAACTGAGGAAAACGATTCAAATAGGGCACCTAGTAGATGGTTTCCAAGTTCAGATGATTGGGTTTCTGGAAATGCTAGACTTTTGCTTGATGCTTCCACTTCTCTGGACAAGTCTGACGTGATGGCGGAAGATAACGAGCCAATGGTTCCTGCAGATGAAGATCAATTTGCCTGTGTTTTATGTGGTGACCTTTTTGAAGATTTTTACAGTCAAGAGTTTAGCAAGTGGATGTTCAAAGGAGCAATGTATATCACCATCCCATCAGCGGGCAGTGAGGTAGGAAGCACAAATGAACAAGTTGCTAGAGGACCCATTGTGCACACAAATTGTATAACTGAAAGTTCAGTATATGACTTGGGACTGGCAACTGATATTAAGAAGGTAATATTCTCGATTCTTTATACTTTTGCAGGACTTGATTTGGTTTCATCACTATCTTCCACTGGTCTTCCTGATGATTTTATGTGCTGTTCCTAGAGAATTTTTTCCCTTCATGTTCTTCTATGGAACTATGTAGTGACTATTTTTAAAGAAAAAATGGAGCGACTTGAACTTTACAAGAAAAAGATAGAGCCCTATTCTATGAACTGGGTTTGTAAAATCAAGTGTTTGGCTCCTCGTTCTTTTGGTCTGATAGTTACCTTACCATTTCTAGAATCAATCATGAAACACCTGAATCATAATCGTTTTCTTATTTTAGTTCTCCGTAGTAAGTTCCTTTTACTGACATTTAGGACCTATAGTCCCTAAGGGGGTGGCACAATGGTTGAAGACTTGGGTTTTGAAGGTATACCCCCTTCAAGGTCCCATGTTCGAGACTCACTTGTGACATTACTCCTTCGATGTCTCCGGTGTCTGGCCTAGGGACTGGCGTGGTTACTCTTGTTTAAAAAAAAAAGACATTTAGGACCTATAAGCAGACACTTAAATTGCTGATATAGATTTTAGCACACTGAAAATATATTCAAATATGTATCCCTGCCTTGTATTCATAATGTGTTTGAGGTTACATGCATTTTCTTGGTGTATGATGTTTTTTGCATTATGTTGTGCTCTTTGCACTTTAAATTTGCGTGTTACATCCAACCTTCAACAGGAAATGGATGTATGATGCTTCCGCTGCAAAACGTCGTATAGTAGACTACTCAGGCAGACATTCTGCTCGCAATTGGCAGGGATTACATACAGGCAGTATGAATATGAGTGCTTCGCTCGTGGTAGTTCTGTTGAGTGCCAAAAGAGGTAATATAGGTGATGGCTCTATACTGGTATTGTCTAGCTTCCAAATTCCTTTTTGTTTTCTTTCTGTTTTTTTCTTTCTTCAAAAGATATATATATAGTTGAGAATACATCAATGCAATGATTAATTTTATCCAGATCTGTACCGTCTTGTTTCTCAGCAAATTTTCTCTTAACATCATCAATATCTGTTGATATAAATGACGCAGTGCGCTCCAAAGTTCATGCTGATTGGCATCTCTATCGACAACAAAGCCTTTGTATTATCGAAATCGCACTAGCTAAGTGTTTTTTATTCCCCATCACTTAATTGTCACTGTAATTTTTGCCTTCTCTTAGCTCTGCACATCATGTTAGTAATGGGATTCTCTGAGCTTTTGAGAAGGGTTGTTCACTTGTCATAATTATGATGCATGGTGTTGAATTTTCTTCTTTTTGCTTCTATCATTTGCCCCCACCTTGTTTGGCTGATTGGAAAAGCTTGGCATAACAGTTATTGTGATACTTATGCAGATTTATTCCAATAATTGTATTTAACTATCATGAACTGTGGAATTTATATTAACTTTTTCTCTTTTGGATGGCTATTTGAGCATTGTAAAGAAGCAACTGGTTTGATTCATATATAAACATAGCCTTTGCCTTTCCTTTGGACATAGGCTTGTGTACCAATTATAGCAGGAACAGAACATGATTGCTGCCCAATTACAACTAGATTGCAAGTTCAATTTATTCATTAGTTTCATTGTAAAGTTAGTGAGCATAGTTGAGGTGCTTATAAATTATTATGTTTGATTAAAGGATTATAATAAGCATAATCAAATGTCAGGTTATTTTGTTTTGTTACTTGTGTCATTCCTTCACCTATCTATGTGTTAATAAATTTAGCTCATTGACTTGATAGGCTAAAAAACAATAAAGAATTGTCATTTTGTTCTAAAATAGCGCATTAAATTGAAATAGAATTGTTCTCTTAATTACTTAACTTAAAAGGTGGAAGGTTTTCTGGTCTTATTGAATTATTAGTGTTAGGTGGCAATTGCAAGATTTGTGTGTCTTCTATTATCATCTCAAACTTGATGTGTGAAATAATTATTGATTATTGATCATGGCAGTCACATGGAAACTACATAAACTTTTTTGTCTTGATTGAAGATTCTGTAATCAAAATGAATGGTCCATTTTATGCTTAGTAATCTTCAATATTGTTTGTTGTTAATGTCTTAATCTAACTATTTCTTCTTTCTCCAGTCTCTTATCCCAAAAAAACTCTTTTTCCTCATTCTAGTAGCTCATTTGACTAAATACTAGTTGATTTCTCCCCACTTTTTATAATGTTTATCTTATAAAAGATTAACCCACTTTATTTTTTTTATATAAAAAAGTCAAATGAAGTATGACCACCATCAAATAATAACTATTTTATTTGGAAAAAGGTGTCTCAAACATGCTGATACACTAACTAAAGCCTTTTTATATACATAAAATCACAAATTTATTAGCATTAACTTGAGAAGAAACTAGAAAAGAAAAGAAAAGGAAAATAATATAAAAACCCTTGTAAGCAATACTATAATAAGTGGATGAAAAAGCAACATTTCTTTCATTATTATTAGGATGTGTACATAAACAAAACCATGTATTAAACTTTTTTTATTGAATTCAAGGCTTCTCATTTTGTGTGTAAACATAATCCAAGTGTGCTTCCAACATCATCCTTCTATTCTCCCACTCTTCTTTTTCTTCCTTCTCTGTTCCTCCCAATATCTAAAAATAAAACAAAACAAAAACATCAAAACCCAAAGATGAAAATTGAAAGAAAAACATTTTATTCAAAACAGTTAATTTACATGGGGGAAATCTATCCATGAATCTTCTTGAACTATTTCATGGCTGAGCTTGTTGTGAGTTTCTTCAAGACCTGAGAATTTTACTGGAAAGAAAAAATAAAGGGTGAGAAAATGAAAGTTATAAAAGTGAAAAAGTATGTATTTTTTCAAGTGGGGTTTACCTTGTTTGGCTGTTGTGAAACAGGCAGAGGTTGATTGGGAAAAGAGAAGAAAAATAAAGAGAATGAAGAAGAAGAAGCCATGGAAGTTCTGGTTCATTTTCTCAGTGTTGAGAAATGATTAGAAGAAAAGCAGAGGAAAATTAAGAAAGGAAAAAAGAGGAGAGAATAGAATGGAGAGATTGTGTTTGTTGCCCTTTTCAAGTCACATGGAGACACCCAAACAAGGCCATTTAAAAATGGTCATAATGTTACAATTACCAATACTCTTGGTGGGCCATACCCCTTTACTTCTGATTTAAAATGTAAATTTAGTTATCATTAAAATGAAAATTAAATTTTAATTTACTTTTTTTTAGTACATTAAAATTTAGTTCTATCTTAGAAAATTATAAAAAAGAGCAGGCTATTATTTTTTAAAATCTACTGTTCGATTATTATTATTATTATTTTTTTTATAAATGAGAATCAAATAATCATTTTTAATATTGAACAACGAATATGCTATTAATCGTTTTCATTATTGTTTAGACTTTTTTTATATAAATGAGAATTAAATATCAATTTTTAAAATTAATTTAACATAAATTATATTTATATATATATATATATATATCCTTGATTATTTTAGTCAATTTGTGCCTACTTAAATTATTGTCCCGATATAGTATATACCATGAACCTAGCAAAGGTCTAATTATTTAAACAAAATACCATACTTACCATAATCTTGCAACAAAATACCATACCATTATAAACCTACCTTAAATTCCAAGCTATTAAACAAAATAAATTATAAAAAATTATAAAAATAAATTTTTGGCATTACAAGGTAAAAGTAAAATAAATTTTGCTTGGTTAAATTGAGGAGAAAAAAGATTGCAGCCTTTGTATAATGTTGTTCCATGTGAGCTCCAAACCAAAGAGTACAAAAAAGACTACTATTTTTCCTTTTGTATTGGGATTATATATTAGTATTTAATAATCTTAGAGCATGTTTGGCTATGAAAGGATGGGTTGAGTTGGGTTGCGATGAGAAGAGAAGATAAGTGAAATAAGTTTATGTTTGGGGGGAAGAAAAGAAAAGATAAAATTATATTTGATGTGATGGAAAGAGAATTATTGAAGTTTTTATTTAAATAAAAAAATGGATATTTAATAGTCTTTTAATAATAAAGTTAGGTTTGATGTGATGGAGAGTGAATTGTTGAAGTTTTTATTTAAATAAAAAAATAAATATTTAGTAATTTTTTAATATTTTAATATTTAAATAAAAACGTGAGGCCCACGAGTGGAGTTGGCTAAGAGTTGGATGGACTTATGGAAGTTCATGGGGCAAACATAGAATAGAAGTAAGCCAAGCCAACTCCTCGGTTTGTCCATGGGGCAAACATGCCCTTAATGTGTTAGGACTATAAAAAAAAAACATTAATACAACTAATAACAAAAATTGTATGGTTGAACTAAAAATTTATGTCATTAATTTAATCTTGATTTTTTTCCTAAGGATTTAGTCTTGTTTTGGTTTTGGCTTTATTTGGGTATTTCTATTATAATTTAGGGTTGATGACACAATTAATTATCTTGTTTGGTGAAAAATTATTTTAACTCCACAATTATGAGTATAAATTTAAAGATTGAGATTTGACTTTTTTATTATTTAGGAGCAATTGTACTACCAGGGGTGGATCGGTCTTAAAGTTTGGGAGGGGTCATATTTTTTCATGCCCAAGTGTACGATTGCAGCTACAAGTCCAAATCTAAATTTTGAGGGGCTGAAATTTTATTTATGCACAAATATATATATATATATATATATATATGAATGCGCATACCTCAAAAACATTTATGAGACAATATGAATTGAATTCTTAACTTTTAAATTCTACTCACCATAATTTTTTAAAAAAAATATATTTTATAAATATATATAAAATAAAAACTATCTTTAAAAACAAAAAGTTTAGTTTGACGCCCCCTAAATATTATATCTTTAAACTTTTAATATACTATATATATAATCTAATATATTAAATTTTCAATTATATAATATTACAGTTTTTTATAGAATAAAGTACTAAATTTATATACCAAAACAAAAGGGGAATTTGCATGTATATTACAATAAGATAAAAAAAAATTGAGTAAATAGCAACTTTTTAAAAATATTTGCAAATCTATCAAAATCAGATTGATAGACTCCATCAAT
>JBBMEF010074032.1:0-10337 GCA_037832685.1 Sicyos baderoa | reverse complement strand
TCAATTATTGAAATTTAAAATTAGTCTATTCAATATTATAGTAAGAAAATGCATCATGTAATGAACGATTTTGTTATTTTATGGACTATAAGTCAATATTGATAAAATGTTAGATGAAAGTATTTGATTTTGAAACATATAAATCAAATATAACCTACTCATTAAACTTGGAGACTAAAAAAAGTATTTCTCCCAATTTTTTTAAAAAACATAGCATATTAACTTTGAATTCAGAATACACAAGTCAAAACACCTTTGGTTAGTTTTATTTCTAGTCGAATAAAAAAGTATACGTATTTTCAAATCAAAATTGCAAATATCTTTTTGACTTTAAGAGAATTTGGTTGTTCTTACCAAAAAAAAAAAAGTTTTTTTTTTTAGTATAAATTGGGAGAGGGAATTACAATACCGACTCTTCCAGGATTCGAATCCATAACGCTGGTATTGAAGTGGTTTACAACCAAACAATAAAATCACTACGCCACTTACCTTTTCGATAGATTATAGAAGTTAATCTTTGAGGAAAAAATAGAAAACAACAATGATGAAACATAATGAAAACTTGTAAATCATTCATACATTTGAAAGTTTGGAATCACAAATTCAGCCCAAAATTATAAGTGTAAATTTTGGGTGGACTACAACCTTCAAATTAAATTGAGTGGGTTGGTAAGATATGATTAAATGGGCTACCAATGTAGACCTCTCAATTTCTTCATTTTTACTTTCAAATCCATCTTATGAAATATGAACATTTCTATAATGTGAAAAATCAATTGGATTTGATTAAGAAAACCAAATATGAAAAATGTTACTTAGGTAAGCCTTCATTTTGAGGGAAAATAATAATACATTTTCTGTCATCATGATTGCTTATTGACCTCAAATTTAATTTTGGTTTCAAAATTTTAAGATTGGTTATATTGAATTTTAATTCATGTAAAAAAAAAAAGTTCAACTACAATTGAAAAAGGAAAACTCGAACTCATGCCAATGTCAAATGAATAGATAGATACCGTTGAGCTACTACTCCTTTTAATAAAACCTAAAATGTCAATAAGTGTAATAATTTAGTGGTATAAATATACGTTTTTTTTAACCGTAAAACTAGAAACTCTCATTATCCCTAATTTGTGACACAATGATATTTAGGAGGTCATTTCTAATTTAAACGCTTCCAACAATCTCGAATTAAGAGCATTCAAAGAAACATATTTGAAAGTCGGTATTCCTATAATAATTATAATAATAATAATAATAATTTTTTATCATGTTTATGATTATTGTGGATAAATTACATTTTTAGTCATAATATTAGTGCGTCCTTGTAGTCAAGATTATTTTTTCTTGGTTGCTTCAAATAATTTTATAATTGCACTCTATAAAATTGTCACGAAAAATCGTTGAACGTTATCTATTTCACTATGATTTTTTCCCTAACCCCAAATTCAAAATTATAATTTGATACCTAACCAACCCAATTTACTTTTTTAGACAATCTAATTTTCTAATAACATACATCACACATTACAAAACTAAAGCTTGAAACTTCTTGTTATTAATTAGATGACTACTATATTTTCAAGAAATGTGTCTTGCTTAGTTTTTTTTTTTTTTTTTTTTTTTTTTACATGTATCGTTTAATTTTTTTAATTAATTAAACTATAATTTAAATTGACGAATTTAAATATCTCATTATTTATCTCAATTTTCAAATTAAAAAACAAACAAAATAATGATTCAACATATTTTTATTCAACCAACACAAACACACATATATACAATATGTTATTGGAATATTGCTTCTTTGATAATCGTACCAACTTTTAAAATTAGAGAAATTAAAAATTAAGAGTATTTTAATTTTGCAATAAAATATTAACCATAAAGTAAATTTGATTGAAAAATATGACCAAAAGAATATCAAGTTATCATAGATCAAAGAACAAAAATATTTAAATTTTCCATTTCCAAGAGTACTTCATAACCTCAACTTATAGAGTAAGGCAAACATGGAAAATTTGAAAGAAAGAAAAAAAAAAAGCTACACTCATAAACACAAAGTCAATCATAATCTAAATTCTAGTGCTTCCAAGAGCCTTGTACAAGGCTGTATCAGAATGAACAGCATCCGATCTCGATCTTGATCTCGACCTCAATGGTAATACTCGAGGGCTATATCGGCGAACTTTTTGGTCCCGATGACGGCTATTCGGTATCCTCTTCTCTATCTCGACCCCCTTGTTCGTCTTCGTCTCTATGATATCTTTCTTTTTGGTCTCTTCACTTGGGACAATGTACACAAATGGCTCAGTTAGAAACTCTTTCATGTTAAGGACAGCCTCTAAATCTTTGACCACTAAGGCCATTGTGGGCCTACATTTGGGGTGGTGGCTAAGACATTGGTAAGCTATTGAAGCCAATTTTTTAGCCCCTTCATTTGAGAACTGCCCTTCAAGCCTTGGATCAATTATCTTCTCAAGTTTGTTGTGATCTTTCAACAAATGTCTCCCCCAAGCTACTAGATTCTGTTCTCGGCTCGGGCGGCTCTTGTCGACTGCTCGTCGACCGGTTAGCAACTCTAATAAAAACACTCCAAAGCTAAACACGTCACTCATTATTGACAAATGACCTGAAAAAACACAAGATAGGTTAGGAATTATTTGAAATTTGGTGCACTTTTTTTGTACTAACTACTAGGTAGAGCGGATCTAGACAATCAATATTGAGTGGCTAAATATTGTGCGGGGTTTAC
The DNA here is from genome assembly GCA_037832685.1 of Sicyos baderoa. Classification (NCBI taxonomy): domain Eukaryota; kingdom Viridiplantae; phylum Streptophyta; class Magnoliopsida; order Cucurbitales; family Cucurbitaceae; genus Sicyos; species Sicyos baderoa. The sequence goes on along the minus strand of JBBMEF010074032.1, from coordinate 7,582 downwards.
AATAACGATGTCTTTGCTCATAAAAGATATCAAAAAACAAAAATGGAGGTTCATACTATCACATATATTTGACAAAAAAAAATATATTTATACATAATATTCTTCTATTTATACATGCAAAATACACAAACTTGGAATATGAACCTGTCATAATGTATTCTGGAGCTGCATATCCTTCGGTCCCCATGATTTGAGTCGTTACATGCGTATCGTCTTCGTCGGGACCATCCGTGGCCAACCCGAAATCCGAAAGCTTGGGATTGTAGTCCTGAAAGAGACAACGACATATTAGTTTTTTAATCCAACGATATCAATTAAGACAAGAGAGACATTACCGAGTCAAGTAAGATATTTGAAGCTTTGAAATCTCGAAAAATGATCGATTTTTTGGCTTCGTGGAGGAAAGCAAGGCCTTTAGCTGATCCTAATGCAATCTTCACCCTTTGCAACCATTTCAAATTTGAAACATAACCTAAACCCAATAATACCCATTAGAACACAAAAATATATGTACAAATGAGAAAAGCCATGGGTTTTTCCCTCTTGAATTACCTTTAAACAACAAATTCTCTAAGTTTCCACCTTCCATATATTCATACACAAGAAGCCTCTGTTTATCTTCAAGGCAATACCCAATTAAATTTACAAGATTTGTGTGTCTCAATTGCCCAAGAAAGAACACTTCAGCCTGCAAAAACAGATCAAAAAATTCAATCATCATCCCAAATCTACAGTAAAAATTTTAAAAATTCACCACTCCAAATGCATTATGATTTTTTTTTTTTTAGAATCTAATAAATTATTCATTAAATTTATATTGATTCCATACTTAAAAAATATTTTTTCTACAAATTTCCTTAACACTCGATTATTGTAGGTCCAAATGCATAGACAAAACTATACGGATGGGCTAGGAACCATGCATATATCATGGTAGTTTCCCAAATTTTGGATTTCATACTATTTTGTATATACATAAAGAGGTGCTTGGATGACATTTTAGAATAATTTCGTATAGGGATTATTAATAACTCGTTTGGATGTAGTTTTTTCGTAGAGTAATGTTATTTGAAAAGATGTTTACTTTTTAGTGATGTGACATTTATGATTTTTTTATTTTTTATTTTTATATGTATAATATTTTTATTTTATTTATTTAGTAGTCTAAATTTCAAATTATTTTTTATGCTTTAGAATTTCTTTAAAAATATTACTTCTTTTATTTTTAGTTTTTAATTGTATTTTAGAAAAAATTTCATTCATGAGAACACCTTTTATTTTTTTGTTGATAATTACCCATCACTTATATTTCTTTAATAATATCATCTCTCTTTTTTAATGTTATTTTTGTGACAATTTTTAATTAATTAACTAAAAAATAATAATAGTTAATAGATGAAAAAATTAAATACAATTTCAAAAAACAAAAAACAAAAAAAAATTAGATTATCTAACAACTAACAAGGTTGATTTGGAACGAGGAAATATATTTTGAAAATATTATATTAAGTAGATGAGAATAATTATCAAATAATTAGTTAAAATTAATGATATTAAATAAATGAAAATTATTATAACAAAATAAAATCAATAATAAATCTACGCTTAATTTTAAATTATAAAAATGGGAAAAAATATATATAACTTAAATCTTGAAAAAAAAAGAAAACTAAAATATTGAAAAAAGTTGAAAAATGGATTTTGGGTAAATAAGTAAATTATATAATAATAATAACAATAACAACAAAATAAAAAAAGATATATCATATTAAATCTTATAAAAAGATTAAAAACATGACTGTTTATAAAAATAAAAAATGTAAGGAAGTATTAAATTATTGTTACTTAAACAAAATTGTTGGAAAACAAATTAGTAAAAAATAAATAAATACAATAACAAAAAACTGAAGAAAAAAAAAAGAATTAAAAAGAAAAAATGAAAAACATTTATAAATTAGAGGTGTCGAGTTTCCATTACACCAAGTGTTCTAATAGCTCCAGTAATCGCTGAATTGGTAATAAAATAAAAATACAAAAATACAAAAATACAAAATGCGTTTGCCCAATTCATATTTTAATACTATTTATGCCATGTATGTATATAAGATGCGCCCTTCAAATCTTAAAAATTGTAATTATAAAAGCCAACGTCTCGAGATAATTCAAATCTAGATATGTACCTAATTTAGAGTATGTCTCGTGAGATTAGTTAAGGGCACGACCCAACAAATATTAAAAAAATAATAATAAAAAAAAAAGAAACTGACCAGCCACTCCCTATGGCCTTGAGAGCCATCCAAATCCAAAATCTTGACAGCAACATGGTGAGACTTCAAACCAGACTTGAAATCATCATCAATAAATCCTTTAAACACAGGCCCAAATCCCCCCTCCCCCAAGTAATTACTCTTGGCAAAACCTTGAGTAATCTCATTAAGTTCTTTAAAGCTAAAAACTTGAAGATTTGAGCCATTACAAGAGCTTGAAAGATCACTAATAACAGAAAGGGAAGATCTAACACTCATATGATCAGAAATTGACAAAATTCTTCTCAAAGATATTCTTTTTGGAGATTCAAATCTAGGGCTAATTATGACATGTTTCTTTGGCTTCAAACAATTGGGCACCAAATATTTTAGAGACAAATACTTTTTGAAAGCCATGGTTCATTTGAAGCTTTTGGAAGTTTTATTTTTTATAATTTGCATATGAAATTTGGGACAAGTGATTGGGGTTTTTATAGTGTCTCAAGAATTGGGGTCTAAAATTAAAAGTCAGGTTCAAAAAAAGTTGATTTGAGGTTTAATCTAATGATGACTAATTAAATAGGTTGATTTTCTTTTTGTGTGGGTCAGTGATCAAAAAATGGGTCTGAAAAATCAAGTTATTGTGGGGAATTAGTGAGATGTGGGGTTTGGATTTTCTTGACTTTGATTTATGGGGAAAAGGGGGTTTTAGTGGGAGGGTCTTTGTTTCTTCTAAAATTTGGTTATTTTTATATGTGTTGATTTTGTCTTCATTATCATATAATTGTAAATTGACCTCCTTTTCATTTATTTTTTGATAAAAATATTTTTTAGTCTTTATGTTTTTTTTAATTTGAGATTTAATTTCAATTTGGTTCATAAATTTTAAAATTGAACACTTTTATCTCATATATTTCAATACTACTCATTTAATTTAGTCTATAAAAAAAGAACATGAGATATAAAGTAATATTGACAAAAATAATACTCATGTTCATGAGATAAGAGAAACGTTAGTATTTTTTTAGAATAAAAGGAACGTTAGTTATATAAAGTAATATTGACTAAAATAATTATTATATTAATTTTAAATTCAATATGTCCATGAAGTGATTGTTTTACTTTTTATGTAAATTTAAAATAATAATAATAATAATAAGTATACATGTACATTAAAACACTTACAAGAATTAAAAGTAAACATGATTTCAAAAAAAAATAATTAAACATTAAACATTATTGAAATGTTAGGATATGTAAAAATATTCAATTTTAAAATATAAGGAACAAATTAAAATTAGATTTCAAACCTAATTTGTACTTTTTATGTTTGAAAAATTGAACTTGTTTAATTAATGGAGTTGTTCATTTAAAAAAAAAAAGAAGTTGTTGTTGAAATATTTAGATGACTAATTAAATTTCAAAAAGTAATAATAAATAATAATACCGAGGATCGATGACATAGTTGGTTATCTTATTTGGTGTTAAATTATGAGTTGGAGTCCGAAAATTGGTATTTAGCTCTTGTATCATTTGTAAGTAGTTTATTAGTTTTCAAAATCTGATTTGATTTTTAAAAAATATGTGGACTAAATAAATAATAAGGGCCAACAAAAACAATAGTGTCCGGATCAATCTATTGACTAAGTCAATGTATGATAAATTTTATTTAGGAATTTGTATCAAATAGTTTATGCTCACTTAATAATTATACATGTAAACAAATTTTAAAATATTTGATCCATAATCATTAATATATTACAATTAGCAGTTTTCCTTTCATTTATTTAAACTCAATTCAAAAAAGTTAATAAGTCAACTCAAATTCGTCAAATTAAATTGGGTTGATCGAGTTCTTTAGATTGGATAGTGACATAAATTTAAATTTTAAAAAAATAAAAAGCAAAAGTTATGAAAGAAGATTTAGTAAATTCCATTGTTGTTGAATTTTGTGTTGAAGAAGAGAAAGTGAATGTGAAGGAGCAGACATTATTGTGTGCGTGAATGCCGTGTGAATTACACGCGCTCTAAGTACATGAATCAATACAAAAATGGGAATTTCTTATGTATAATAAAACTAAAAACAAAAACTTCATGACATATTTGATAACCATTTATTTCACTCTATTCTTACTTAAATTTTTGGTTTCTCAAATTCAAGTATATACTTATTCAAATTTTTTTATCATATATTTCACTCTATTTATAATATATTCTTCTTTCCTTAAGAAAGTAGGAGAACTAACGAACTTTTAAAAACAAAAAAAAGTAGCATCTAAAAATTTGTTTTTGTTTTTAAAAATTGGTTAATATTTTCCTACTTTATTAAGGAAAGATAGATATATGATAGGAATGGTGGAACACATTGTATAAAATTTGAGTGAGAATATGCTTAAATTTCAAAAACCAAAAAACAAAAAATCAAATGGATATCAAACAGAACCTTAAATAATAAATTTTTGAAAAGATTCGTGCACATCAAAAGGTTGAAAGATGGAAAAAATGCATACATATGATAGCTTCAATAAATGCAATAAATAAGTTTAGTGTACATATAGTCTTTAATCAATATCAATATAAAATCATTCTTCAATTACTATAGTCTTTAATATATGTTAGAGATAGTTTTCAATTAAAAGACGAAAAAGGTAGAACTTTTTTTCTTTTTTATATCCATGACCGTTTAGGTCAGCTTGCACACACCTTCACTAATATCATTGGATGTCAAGGAAACTCGTAGGAAATTAATTATTAGGTAGGTGGTTACCATGAATTGATCCTATCACCTTAAGCACCCCAAGGCATAATTGAAATATACAAAAAAAAAAAAAAAAAAACCAAAATTATGTTATTGAGAATATTTCTAAAAAAAATGATTATAACTAAAATAGACAACCAATTGATTATGAGGTTGAAGCTTATATTACCTAAGATTTTTGCATGGTTTTTTTGTTTTTTTTTTTTGACATAGTTTTGCATGGTTTGTGTGTGAGGGAAGTTTTGATTTCTCAAATTAAAATAATAATCATACTAATACTAAAATAAAAACCGAAAAGTAATTTTCCTAAAAGTTTGGCTAAACATGTAGATTAGGTCCTACCATATTTTGGGTACTTTCATAAAAGCAAATATATCTTTAAATGGATTGACCCAATAATAGGAGACATATTCGTTAGTAGGGTAGATAGTTGTTTTCATACTTATTGAGAAAGAATAATATTATTCCAGTATTAAATTAGTTGGTGGTGTGATTGGTTATCTGATTTGGTTTAAATTCATGTTTACTCGACAGTCATAGGTGGAAAGAGTTAAAATGTAGTTAATATGCTATTTAAAACTAGAATTTAATAATATCATTTTATCAATCATAAAGAATATTAATCATTTTCGTTTTTAATCGCTTGTAAATTAGACACGTGGAAGATAGTTATTTGTGCATATAAATAATGATGTAAATGATATATAACTAGCTTCTGATCAGTCATTCAAGTTACAGTATCATCATTGACACATTAATAATTAACTTATACATATTTAATTCACTAACGATTAGAAAACATGATTATTTTTTAAGTTTCCTTAAATTATAAAGACTAAAGTTTGGATGAAAGTTTTTTTTTTTTTTTTTTTTTTTTTAACTATAAAGATTAAATTTTATTTTTTAAAACTATCCTGAGTAACTTTCTTCTTATTATATAGACCAAACTTATCATTAATCCATTCTAAAAAAAAACTTCATTAATTGTTTTTTTTTTTTTTGGAGTTTAGAAAAATAGTTGTAAATGACACATAATATATTTCAAAAACAAAATTAAGAATAAAATCGTTACGCGTTACAATTTCTCAGCTTTTTTTTTTTTTTATAGATAATTTCCACGGCTTTTTAGTCGTTATTTAAACATAAATAATATTATAGTTTCGTGTATTTCATGTGGTTTGTAAAAGCAAATCAACTTACGTCTTAACATAAAGACTACCTTTATATGATAATAATGAAATCCTCAAACATTTGGATTTGTTGAAATTCGAGAGCAATAACGAGGAGACGAAGATGAGAGAAGAAATTTTAATCCAACGGCTAGAATAAGATCACCAATCTTCTCGTTACACGTCAGTATAAAAGGACAGCTAGGATAAGTTTTAATCATTCATTGGTGTAGGAGCTGAGTCATTTCTATAGCTTGAAGAGTAAAGTTCATCTACATTTGCCTCCTTGAACTGCATCCTTCGAATGTTGCGCCTTCACCTATCCTTTCTTCCCCACTTCAGCCTGAATCAAGCTTCAGTAGCTCGCAGAGATAGTCAAATCTTTCGCTTGCGAGAGCTTTCGTGAAAATGTCAGCTGGGTTGTGTTCTGTACCAACTTTGAACAGAGCAATCGTTCCATTTTCGATTATATCTCGAATGTAATGGAACCGAACGTCGATATGTTTGGTTCTTCCATGGTGGATAGGATTTCTCGAGATTGCTATTGCACTTTGGTTATCACAGTGCATCTCAATGGGACAGTCTTCTTCAATCATCTCAGATAGCAGACCTTTCAACCAGATTGACTCCTTCACAGCTTCGGTGAGAGCAATATACTCTACCTCGGTTGAGGAGAGTGAAACAATGCTCTGCAGGTTTGATTTCCAACTCACAACATTTCCATATATATAGAAAATATAGCCTGAGAGTGACCTTCGTTTATCAAGATCTGCAGCATAGTCTGAGTCTACGAACCCTACTACTTTTGCATTTTCGTGTTTCCATCTGGTATATACAAGACCTCGCGTGATTGTGTTGCCAATGTATTTTAGAATCCATTTGCAAGCATCCCAATGAGCCCTTCCTGGATTTGCCATGAATCTACTCACAATGCTCATTGCATATGCTATTTCTGGTCTACATGAAACCATTGAGTACATTAGGCTTCCTACCAAGTTTGCATAAGGAATTCCATCCATGTCTGCTCTCTCTTCATCATTTGAGGGGCATTGTCTTGTACTCAGCTTCATGTTCTGCATCATAGGTGTTTTAACCAACTTCTTTGATTTTTCTATGTGGAACTTTGACAATACTTTCTGTAGATAACCAGATTGGTTTATATGCAAAGTATAAGAAGTTCTGTCTCTCCTTAGATCCATTCCTAAAATCCTCTTTGCAGCTCCCAAATCTTTCATATGGAATGCTTCCTTGAGATGCTCTTTCACTACATTTATTTGCATCTTATTGTTGGAACATATTAAAATGTCATCAACATAAAGGAGGAGTAAGATTAGATCATTATCAATCTTCTTTTTATAAACACAACTATCATAGTTGTTTCGAATGAACCCTTTGGAGGTAATTAAGTT
>JBBMEF010074021.1:0-10338 GCA_037832685.1 Sicyos baderoa | reverse complement strand
AGGAGAGTGAGGGGCTCTAGAACTCCTTAGGCTTGTACGTTCTTGCGAATCTATCAATCAAATTGTTAGTTCTTATCTGATGGGTGGGGACCCCTCATTATCTGTACGTTCCTCTTTTCATTTCCTCGCATACGTTTTATGAATCGAGGGTCTTACATTACCCGTCGGGGTAGAGTACACCTTGTCCTCAAGCTGGAATTCAGGGAATTGTAGCTGCATAAACTAAACGGACTCCCATGTCGCTTCCTGTTCGGTTTGCCCCTTCCATTTCACTAACCATTCCTCAACTCCTTGTTTAGAGTTCCATCTCAACCCCAAAACTTCCTCTGGTTCGGCAATCCATTCGAACTCTTTTGACAAGATAGGAAAGTCATGATGAATGTGTTTCCCTCGTCCCAGTCATTTCTTGAGTCGAGAAGCGTGAAAAACATTATGAATCATCGATTGCGCAGGAAGATCCAATCGGTAAGCTACTTGCCCTATACATTCATTGATCCGAAATGGACCAAAGAACCGCGGGGCTAACTCTTCACAACGGCGTTTTGCCACAGACCTCTGGCGGTACGGCCGCAATTTCAGAAAAACCATTTATCCTTCTGCAAATTTTACCTCCCTTCGATTCTTGTCGGCGTAACGTTTCATACGTTCTTGAGCCAACTGCAGCCGTTCCTTTAAAGCCACCAGGGCAAGGTCCCTTTCCGTTAATTGTTGTTCCAGAGAATCGTTGCTCGTTTTGTTCTGCCCATAGGAGATCAGAGGTGGGGGAGCTCGCCCGTAGACTACCTGGAAAGGCGTGGACTTGATAGACACGTGAAAATTCGTGTTATACCAATATTCTGCCCAGGACATCCATTTTGCCCATTGCGTGGGATGTTCACTGCAAAAACACCTTAAATACACCTCTAGACAGCTGTTGACCCGTTCCGTTTGCCCGTCGGTTTGATGGTGGAAAGCCGTGCTGTGTTTTAGCTTAGTACCTTGACACTTGAACAATTCGGTCCAAAAATGACTGATAAAGATCTTGTCGCGGTCAGAGACTATGGATTAAGGGAAACCATGTAGACGCACCACCTCATGGATAAACACAGCTGCAATGTCTTTTGTGGTATACAGATGGCTTAAAACAATAAAATGTGCATATTTACTTAATCTGTCCACGACTACCAGTATAGATTTTTTCCCCTGAGACTTTGGTAAGCCCTCAATGAAGTCCATTGAGATGTCCTCCCAAATCTTTTTCGGAATGTCCAGAGGCTGCAGGAGCCCTCAATGAAGTCCATTGAGATGTCCTCACATTCGTTCAGATACTTTTGCACATCGTTTTTCATCCCCTTCCAAAACAGTTCCCCTGGCAGTCTTTTGTACGTCCTCAGAAATCTTGAATGTCCTCCTATCACCGAGTCATGATATGTATGTAGTATTGTGATACATCCCCGGTGGTGAAGTACGTCTACACTAGGCGCAAGAAACAAAATAATGCTTAAGCTTGCTTTCGCTGAAGCGAGAGTCGTTGTTAAGCAGTTAGACGGTTAGCGAGAGTCGTTGTTTAGCAGTTAGGCGGTTAGGTGTGTTAGTATAAATAGAAGTAAGTATGTAGGATTAGGTATTCAGGAATTCATTTGTAGGTAGTCTCTTTGAGATTGGAGAGTGAGGGGCTCTAGAACTCCTTAGGTTTGTATGGTTCTTGTGGATTGTTAATAAAATTGATAATTCCTATGAATTTTGGTATTAGAGCGTAGTTGGCGATCGAGTATGACATGGAAGATGGATCAACGCATGAAGGCGGTGAAAGATTTCGCCGAAGGAGCTGCAACGAAGCAGCGGGACTTTGAGGCTCGCGTCGAGTCGAAGTTCGTCCAGTTTGAGGAGAAGCAGAAAGCTGCGGAAACTCGCGTCGAACAGAAATTCGATCGGATCTGGGAGGAGTTGAAGTCAATGAGGGAGGAAAGAGCAGAGGATCGAGTGTCGTCAAGGGAGAAGGCGAAGACGAGCGCGGGAACCAATTCCGAGCATCCAAGGGGAAGCGCTTCGAGCGATTAGGTGCAGCGGAAGTCCAGTTCGGAAACGCAACCGAGATCGACCAATTCGAACATTGTGGAACAAAATCCAGCCGTGAGATCGGGAGGAGATTCAGCAAATCATCTTGATTCCGGACAGCAAGGGATTCGCGCACCCAACAGGTAAGGAAATTCCTTTATTTGATATGCGTTTACGAAAACTCAAAGTCCCGGTATTCAAAGGAACGGAGGAGGAAGATCCAATTTGTTGGATACATCGCGTCGAACGGTATTTTCTTGTCAATCGATTGACAGAAAATGACAAGTTAGATGCGGCAATCATGTGTTTAGAAGGTGAAGCATTGGATTGGCATCAATATGAGGAGGAATTCGTTGCTATCCAATCGTGGAAGGAGTTTAAGGAGTTATTGTTGGACAGATTTCAACCGACAATGCAAGGCAATAGATACGCTAGGTTGATGAAGTTACAACAAGTTGGGACGGTACGTGAATATCGTCGATTGTTCAAAAAATATTCGATAGGATTGAAGGACTTGAGCGCTGGTGCTCGAGAAGGAAAATTCGAAAGCGGTCTTAAAGAAGAAATTCAAAGCGAATTGAGGAAGCTTCAACCTGTTGGGTTGAAAGCGAAAATGCAAATGGCACACCTTATTGAGGATGATGAAGTTACTCACTCCAAGAAGAAGACCAATGCGGTGCCGACCAGCCCCGAAAAGAAGAGCTCAACGACAGGAAATCGGAGTAACGGGAGTGCCGCCAATTCGCTAAGTCATGGAGGCTCAAACTCGCGTGCTTTTACGTTCACGCCCCATCGTACGCAAGCGAGCAATTCAACGACAGTGAGCACAAACGCCTCGGTTATAAAGGGGTCGTATAACGCTTGACGGACAGCGAGATTAGAGCAAGGAAGGACAAGGGCCTTTGTTTTCGCTACGACGAAATTTTTTTTCCGGGACACAAGTGCAAGAAACCTGAATTAAATGCACTTCAGCTGTTGATAAGTCGCGATGAGGCGACGTTGTTGGAATTGGAAGAAGCTGCTGAGACTCCGATGGGGGCACAGGAAATGATTGAGACGATGAGTGCCGAGTGTGACCACGAGATGGCGTTGCTGTCTCTAAACTCTTTGGCTGGACTGAGCTCTCCAAAAACGTTGTAGGTGCGCGGGAGTATTTTGGGACTTGAGGTTGCGATTCTTGTGGATACCGGAGCGACACACAACTTCATTTCTGAAGACGTGGTATCTAAATTGAGTCTGATTGTGTCACCATCGGATGAGTATGGAATAGTTCTTGGTACAGGAGGTTCGGTGAGAGCGGCAGGGTTGTGTAAAGATGTGGTGCTTCAACTGGGAGACCTCCAAATTGTCCATGATTTTTTACCGTTACCTTTGGGAAGCGCGGATGTCATTCTGGGGGTATCGTGGCTCGAAACGCTAGGGAAGGTGGAGTTTGACTATCGCGCGTTGCAGATGAGTTTCGCTATCGGTTCGTGGAGCATGAAACTACAGGGGGGCCCCAGCCTTGTGAAAGCGCAAGTTTCACTAAAATCCATGATGAAGTCTATGAGAGTCGAGGACCATGGTTTGTTGATTGAGCTTAATCTTCTCAGTGTCGAACATGGGAAGCGCAGCACGACGACAACCGTAGTGTCACAGGTTCAGTGCTTCGAAGTACCAATTGATCTACAGCCGCTATTGCGCCGATACGCCGCAGTTTTTGAATCAGCAAACACTCTTCCGCCGCAGCGAAACTGTGACCATGCGATCGAGCTATATGCCGGGAAAGACTCAGTGAACGTCCGTCCTTATCGATACCCACAATTTCAGAAGAATGAAATTGAGAAAATGGTGAGAGATATGCTTCTAGCTGGAATTATCCGCCCCAGCACTAGTCCGTTCTCAAGCCCGGTCCTATTGGTTAAGAAGAAGGACGGTAGTTGGCGCTTTTGTGTGGATATAAGAGCGCTGAATTTAGTCACGGTGCCTGACAAGTTCCCCATACCGCTCGTTGACGAATTGTTGGATGAGCTACATGGTGCGAATTTTTTTTCCAAAATCGATTTGAAAGCAGGGTATCATCAAATTCGGGTGAAGCCAGCTGACATCCCGAAGACAGCCTTTAGAACGCATGAGGGTCATTATGAATTTATAGTGATGCCCTTCGGCCTAAGGAATGCACCAGCAACGTTCCAGTCGGTGATGAACGAGATCCTTCGACCTCATCTAAGGAAATTCGTCCTGGTCTTCTTTGACGATATCTTGATCTATAGCACATCAGTCGAGGAGCATGTGGAACATTTGACCAAGGTGTTTGAAGTACTTCAGACCCATGAGTTTGTAGCGAACGCGAAAAAAGGCCAATTTGGAGTTTCTCGAATCGAGTATTTGGGACATTTTATATCAGCGGAGGTCAGCAGACCCAGCCAAATTGGAAGCAATGGTGAATTGGCCAAGCCCTCTCTCCATTCGAGAGCTTCGGGGATTCCTTGGGTTAACAGGGTACTATAGACGTTTCGTGGCCAACTATGGAAGCAATAGCTTTCCCATTGACCCAACTCCTCAAGAAAGGGAAGTATGTTTGGTCCGCGGAGGCGGAGGATGCGTTCCAACGGCTAAAACATGCGATGATTAGTGTTCCGGTGCTCCGCTTACCCGATTTTTCGCAGACATTTGTAGTTGAAATAGATGCGTCTGGCATCGGAGTGGGTGCGATTTTAATGCAAGAGGGACGACCCCTGGCATACTTCAGCCGTGCTTTACCAGTTACACACCGTTACAAACCCGTGTATGAACGGGAGTTGATGGCAATTGTGTTCGCAGTGCAACGATGGAGAGCCTACTTATTGGGACAACACTTCATTGTGCGGACGGACAAAAAAAGCCTTAAGTTCCTCCTGGAAAAACGAGTGGTAGTAGGAGAATACCAACATTGGGCCTAGAGAATTTGGCAGCCGATGCCCTGGTTTGCGAATTGGGAATGTTGAGTTGTGTGACAGGGGTGAATGTCAACATGTTCCTGGAACAAGTTAAAGCGGATCCGCACTTAATGACAGTGTATACAAATTTGTTAGCCGGCAACCCAGGCCCTAAGGGGTTTTCCTTGCACCAGGGAACATTATGTTTCAAGGGTCGACTAGTGCTACTGCCAAATTCGCCAACCATTCCGTTGTTGTTACAAGAGTTCCATGCGAGACCAATAGGGGGACATCATGGCGCCCTTAAAACGTATCAACGGTTGACCAGGGAGGTCTATTGGGCGGGAATGAAATCTCGGGTACGAACCTTTGTAGCGGAATGCAACATCTGCCTTCAGGCCAAACACTTATCGATAGCCCCAGCGGGCTTAATTCAACCTCTTCCAATTCCAGAACGAGTTTGGGAAGACGTATCGATGGACTTTGTGGAAGGCTTGCCCCGCTCAGATGGGTTCGACACTACAATGAAACATCCCTACACGTCGTTATCCATTGCACTTGTGTTTATACGAGAAGTGGTTCGACTACACGGAGTACCGCGTAGTATCGTGTCGGATCGTGATAAAGTCTTCACGAGTTCCTTTTGGGAAGAGTTGTTTCGAGCCACCGGTACGAAATTCCGACGAAGCACGACTTATCACCCCCAAACAGACAGACAAACGGAAGAGGTAAATCGTTGCCTGGAAGCGTATCTTCGCTGCTTTGTGATGACACAACCGAAACAATGGGCTAAATGGATTCCGTGGGCCGAATTTAGTTACAACACGTCTTACCATTCGTCGGCACGGCTAACACCGTTTGAGGCGGTCTATGGAAGAACACCTCCCCCGATCTTGAACTACGAGGCGGGACAAAGCCCACTGTCAGCTGTGGATTCGTTGTTAGCCGACCGGGATAAAATGTTGACAACTCTCAAGGCTTCGCTCTTGCGTGCCCAACAAAGTATGATTAAGTGAGCGGATGCAAAACGACGTGATGTCCATTTCGAGGTGGGTGACTTAGTATATCTCAAGTTACGACCATACCGCCAGCTTTCGGTAGCGAAGTTTAAGCACCCCAAACTTGCCCCACACTTTATTGGTCGCTACCAAATACTTGCGAAAGTAGGCAAGGTGGCTTACCGATTGGAGCTGCCACACGCGGTACGGATTCACCCCGTATTTCATGTGTCGGTTTTGCGAAAAGCAATGGGGACATCAGTAGCGGTGTTTCCAGCTCCCCAGGGATTACGCGATGATTTAGTGTTCGTTTTTAGGCCGTTGGCAGTTGTGGGTATGCGCGAATCCGCCTCGACACCAAACGACCGAGAGGTTTTGATTCAATGGGAAGCGGGTGTACCGGTAGATGCAACGTGGGAGTCTGCCAATTTCATCCAGACACAGTTTCTGGATTTCCACCTTGAGGACAAGGTGGTTCTTTGGGGGGCGGGTATTGATACGTCCCCGGTGGTGAAGTACGTCTACACTAGGCGCAAGAAACAGAATAATGCTTAAGCTTGCTTTCGCTGAAGTGAGAGGCCAGCGAAGCGAGAGTCGTTGTTAAGCAGTTAGACAGTTAGCGAGAGTCGTTGTTAAGCAGTTAGACGGTTAGGTGTGTTAGTATAAATTGAAGTAAGTGTGTAGGATTTTAGGTATTCAGGAATTCATTTGTAGGTAGTCTCTTTGATATTGGAGAGTGAGGGGCTCTAAACTACTTAGGTTTGTATGGTTCTTGTGGATTGTTAATAAAATTGATAATTCCTATCATATTGTAGGGAGCAAGGGTGAGGTGCTAGACACAACCATCCGCCCTTTGTATAACAGTTTGCCTTGAACTAAGTCAAATTTCGGGTGGCTAGTTGGATCCACTTCCAACTCGTTCTTGATCTTCATTAGATCCACATTCGTACACACTTCTCTGTGAATTTGTTCCACATTAATCAATCTAGGTACTGAAAGGTGAGACAATTCTGCTAGATGTGGCAGTCGTGAGAGGGCATCTGCAGCCTTGTTTTCGAGTCCTGGTCTTTATTCAATCTCGAAGTCATACCCTAAAAGTTTCGATACCCACCTTTGGCAATCTGGTTGTATCTCGGTCTGCTCTGTGAGGAAATGAAGGGCCCTCTGGTCTGTGCGAACGAAAAACTTATGTCCTAACAAGTAGTGTCGCCATTTCTGTACAGCCAACACAATAGCCATCAGTTTTCTCTCATAAATTGACTTTCTCCGGGCTACTGGAGTAAGCTTCTGACTAAAAAACGCTATAGGACGTTTGTTTTGAGACAGTACTGCCCCCAACCCTGTGCCTGAAGCGTCTGTTTCTACCATGAAAGGCAAAGAGAAGTCATGTAAGGCCAAAACTGGTAAAGTTACCATGGCTTTCTTTAAAGTTTCGAATGCCTTGTCTGCCAAATCATTCCACTGAAAAGCCTCTTTCTTTAACAGATCTGTAAATGGAGCGGCTAAAGATCCGTAGTGTTCCACAATTCTCCGACAGTAACCTAGGAGCCCCAAAAATCCCCTTCAAGCCTTGATATTCTTGGGAGTTGGCCACTGCAACATAGCACTCACCTTGCTCGGATCGGCTTCTACTCCTTTGTTAGATACCCAATGTCCTAGGTACTCACACTTTGGTTGGGCAAACACGCATTTCTTTCGATTTGCAAACAAGGAGTGCTCACTCATAGTACTGAACACAACCCACGGGTGTTGCTCATGGGTCTCAAGGTCAGGGCTGTATATCAATATCATCAAAGAAAACTAAAACAAATTTACGAAGGTAGAAACGGAAAACCTGATTCATTAAACTCTGGAAGGTAGCAGGAGTGTTTGTCAGTCCAAACGGCATGACAAGAAATTCATATTGCCCTTGGTGTGTCCGGAACGCCCTTTTGCTAATGTCTTCCTCCTTCATACGAGTCTGGTGGTAACCAGATTTCAAGTCTAACTTCGTAAAGATCTTCGCCCCATGCAATTCATCAAAGAGTTCTTCTATCACCGGTATCAAAAATTTGCTAGGTACCGTTTCTTTGTTCACAACTCGGTAGTCAACGCAAAACCGCCACCCCCCGTCTTTCTTCCTTACCAGAAGCACTGAACTAGAGAAAGGGCTGTGACACGGCCTTATTATTCCTGTAGCCAACATGTCTTCGACCATTTTCTCAATTTCAGTCTTTTGAACGTGAGCGTACTTGTATGGTCGCACCTATATCACTTTGCTCTCGTCCTTAAGATAGATCGGGTGATCCACAACTCGATGGGAGGGGTAACCCAAAAGGTAACTCAAACACGTGTTTATAGTGTTCGATAATCTCCTGAGTGCTAGGAGGAACCTTAGGCTCTTCTTGTGTTCGTTCCTCAAAAGGGAAGTCTTCACTTGAGTCATTGTCGAGCTCCACCACTTCCACCAGATAACCCTGATCATCTTTTGATAACGACTTAGATAAACCTTTCAACGACACCTCAACTTTGGTCAGGGCCGGGTCCCCTTTTAGAGTAATCGTTCCTTGTTCCGTCTCGAACGTCATTTCAAGATTCTTCCAATCAATTTTCATGAAGCCTGTCTTTCTCAACCATTGCATCCCCAATATGACGTCTACTCCACCCAAATCGAGTGGTAAGAAATCTTCCGAGATTCGCAACTGTTGCAGTTCAACCAGAAGAGCCTTGCAAATTCCCTTACCCTTAACTGCCATCCCTGTTCCCATGACAATACCATAGTTCGACGTCTCCGAACAATGTAACTTCAACTCTTCTACAACCGGTTGCGCTATGAAGTTATGTGTTGCTCCACAGTCAATTAACACAATTTTTTTTGATAGGAAACAGAAAACTTTCATTGATGATATGAAAAGTTACATAAAGATAAAAACAAATTAAAACAATTTTTTTTTTTTTAAAGATTACAAAAGGCCATGCCAATGAAAAAGAAGAGAGTTAAAACTGTAGTCAATTAACACAATGGCATCCCGCCCTTTCACTACTCCCTTCAGTTTCATGGTGTCGGGCTTTGAAAATCCGATCATCGAGCGAATAGCGAGTTCCGCATTCTCCACTATTTCTTCTTTCATGTCTTCGTCGACTTCTTTGTCCCAGACCGACCCTTCTACTTCCACTTCAGCGCCATTAATCACTTTTAAAACCCTGAGTTCTCGGCTAATTTTCTCCTTGCATTTATGGCCAACAAAAAACTTTTCATCACATTTAAAACATAACCCCTTCTCTCTCTTCATTTGGTACTCGACGTCAGGTAGCCGTTTCTGTACCGCCTCCTTTCGAATAGCGCCGCCCTTGTCTGGTATCATTATGGTTTTCATTGGAAAACCGTCCCCTTGGGTCTGGTTAGTGTTCCGGTTTGGTTGAGTAATGGCGTTCGATTTCTGGAACGAACCCTGGCCCCACCTCTGGGCTTTTCCTGCCGTGGCCCAAGTAGCCTTTGCAGCCTTCTTATCTTCAATGAGCTGGGCTTGCTCCATAATTTCCCCAAGGCCTCTAGGTTTGCGGCTGATCACCTTGCTTCTTAACGGAGCCAAAAGCCCATTCAAAAAAGCGCTCTATAAAACCTCCTCTTCAAGGTTGGACAGGGGCGCACTGACAGAACCTCAAAAATGTGAATGTACTCAGCTAAGGTACCCTCTTGCTTGATCGCCAAGAAACGAGCGCAAAGCGTTCCATCTTGCGTAGGTCGAAACCTTATGTACAACCTCCTCTTAAGCTCACTCCAAGTCGTAATCTCATAGCGATTACCAGCCCAACGAAACCAGTCACAGGCATCCTTCTCGAAACTCACCACGGATACGTTCACAATCTCTTTATCGGTGAGATGGTGTATCTCGAAATACCTCTCGGCCCGAAAAATCCATGAGTCGAGTTCTGGTCCAGCAAAAACTGGCATCTCCAACTTCTTGGGTTGGCGCTTCTCCCCCATACTCGGTTCCCTTCGCTCACTAATGTTCTTCGTTCTCATCGGGGGGCCTTGGGTTCCCCTTGGCGCCGATTTCTTTCACCTTGAGTTTGCGACTAGACCCATCCGAAACCATCAACGACAGCTTGGACCGGTCACTAGCCAGCTCCACAAACAGACGTGCGATCGCTTTCTGATTTTCTTCCATCCCACTAGTGATTTTTTCCAGGTTCTTGTTGATGGCATGTAACTTATCCTTCATTTCCTCCACGGTTTTCTCATTTACCTCCATCCTCTCCTCCAACTGCTTGTTAGTCATACCTCGAGTCTTTTGCCAGGATTTTTACGAGCTCTGATACCAAGTTTTTAGGTATCTGTCCTTCCCCTGTAACAAGATTCACGAAATATTCAAACGCAACAGCCCAAACAGATACCAACAAAGAGTAGAAACGTTGAAGGTATA